>STHB01027722.1:0-11015 GCA_018908115.1 Anopheles rivulorum
GTTCGGTACACGAACTAATCACGCCATCAGCAGGACTAACAAACATGCCAGGATTTCGGTCCGTCATCGTGTGCCACTTAAAGCTATTGCTTTCGCGGCCACCGCTCGTTAATCATGGGTGTGCACCCAACTTCCGTCAGTTGGCGTGAGGGCCAAAAGACGAGTAAAACCGGGTAACCTTCACTACGCGAAAATGGGGAACCCACCCAACATTGGCAGCACGGTGAGCTTATGTACTAAATGCTTACCGAGGTAAAAAAAAAAGGAGCCTTCCGGCTGCAAACGGACACGGGTGGGAGATTTTATGTTTTATTTTTTTAAATAAGCTAGCAAAGCGGAAGTGCAAAAAAAAAAACAAACATTTTTCTACTTTAGGGACAATACAAAACAAATAGCGCCACCACCTAAAGCTTATCTTGAGCGAGGCAAAAAGGGCCTTTCTTCATTGCTCGGTGCCATGCTAACGCTGCTAACTGCTTGGCTAAGATGAAATCGTAAAGTTATGTCGCGACGAAAAAAACAACTGTGTGCTGATAAATATTAGGCATTAGGCCATTCCATTCTTTAAGATTTGATGCACGCCTAAAAGTATGCAATTACTATACGGAGATAACTTTTGGTTTTGTTAAACGGAAACGGATCTTTTTGAGTGTTACCGTGCTTTCATGTCCCATATCCTTTGTCGATATTTTGTAAAAAATCTACTGTGTATAATTGAATTCGTTTTGCTTGCGCAAAGAGATGACAACAAGCGCATTCCGGTTCGTTAATTGCATTTTGTTCCATAAACTGCCAAAGTACTTAGATCATACAAATGATCAAAGAAACAGACAAGAAGTGGACCTTTGATCGTACAGACACAATACTGTTGTTATTAGACTTTTATATTTAACATGATATCTGTTTGCCCTTTGATAGAGGCACTAACTCCATTGGATTTTTCGTATGCCACCTAAATGTATGCAATCATCGGTAACATTTTCCTAACAATTATTAATTAAATGCACACCTGGTGCAGGTGTGATACAGCACCTTCAACTAAACAGCAAACAGTCGCGGATCACTCTCTTGCTAATTGTTTTTACTTCGTAATAACTTTTGCATTCACAAAACAAAGTCGTCTTCCTTGTTTTGTTTTAAATCCTTTTTAAACGATTAATTATGTTTGCATGTCAGTGCCATATACAGTTGGGGAATGAAAGAAACAAAACCCGAAATGAAAATTCCACTCGTGAGGGGAAAAAAACAAAGCAAACTTCAACGTTACTGTAGAAGATAACGTATTCCAACGGTTCCGTGCCAGTAGCAGAACTGGCAGGAATAATGCCAACAACAGGCCACGTTTGCCTTCCCGGCCTACCAGCGATGTTATTGAACGATTCCGAAATGAAAACTCCATTTCATTAAAAGATGCGTTTCGTTTCGTTTCGTGTTGTTGTTTTCCTCTTCGTCGAATGAAAATACAAAACAGACAAAACAGCAAATAAACTGCTTTCGGGTTTGGGTTTATTTGCCTTTGTTTTTTGTTTTTGTTATATGCAAACCCCCTAAACGATCCGACAATGATGAGAAGAATTGCTCGTAATAATTGCTGTTAGCGTATAAATTTTTGGCCATCGCTCGATTTCGATTCGTAAGCATTGATAAATAAATCACCATGCGCTGCGCACACATGCGGCCACCGGTGCTGTGTACGAAGCTGTGTGGGGTATTCAGCGAAAACGGACCGAAAAGGAACCATTTGCATCGGGTCCATCTGTAAATGGGGGACCAGCGCGGACCGGCGCTTTCCATTCATCAATCATGATTTGGATGGGCTGTATAATTTGACTTTCAAAGCACTCCACACTCCACCCCCCCAAGTTCCGTTCCCTTCCCGTTAGCCTCACCCAACAGGGAGCATAAGACACTTGGGTGGACCTGTTGTGAAGGGGTGGGGGGTGGGGGAGATGAGGAATAAACCACAGCACATAAATAAGTAATGCCAGGCCCGGAGGTCATTTGTTTGTGAAGGACACACGCAGGGGCGCAACAAATGTTTCTTTCACGGTGCTCTTTCCGGCATGAGGTCATACGAGAACTGGAAGTCTAAGGACGGGACTATTAATCTCTTGCAAAAACATACTCCCTTTAGTGGGATAAAAGTTAACTAAATGAGGTATTATAATTAACTTAAAGCATGCCTATAAAATGATTAGTTAAATAACGCAAATTAAGGCAAACTCACTGGTGATCCGGTGGAGTCTGAGGAGAATACTTTCTTCTGTGATAGTATGAAACATTTCCAACCGGCATTGGCACTACGATAAGGCGGCTGGAAAAGAAGCTGTTTCTTTACGCTTTAAACGAACGTTTTCCAATGCGATGGGATGGGTACAAACTAGCGCTTTAAAACACTGCCACCATCATCACCATCATCATCATCACCATCATCATCTCATCACACACGCCCATATTTATACTTCACTTCACACTGTTTAAACACACAGCCTGCTCGATACCACCGACACGGCAAACCGGTTGAACACAATTTCCCACTTTTGCGGAACACATTTTCATTGCATAACGGTTCGAAACGCTTGGCAGCTTTAATGGCACGCACGTGCTGGTGTTCACTGCGATTCCTGCGCTCCCGTATATCCTAGTATGTGCTGAAATGAATTATTCAAAATAGAACATAAAACAGAACTTATTTGTCAGAGCTCTTGCCCGCGCACACGAAAACAGCGAACCGGAATACCCCGGTATGGAACACGCGACCATGCCCGTACCAGGCGTCTCCATCGTGCGAAGACACTCGCGCAAGAAATGTCGCGTATTCGCGAAAATGGTACTACCGTCACCATCAACTGCACAGCATGCTTGACCACCGGGGGAAGAAACATTGTTGTTAATGTGGATGACACCAGTCCGACACCGGGACGCGCTGCATACTGCGATTAGCATCACATCATCACAACTTCCACAAATTCCTTCTCAACAAAGGAGGCTGTTTGTAGTGCAACAGTGACCATGGGAAAGGATATTTAAATATTCAGCAGTCAATTTTCACCCGCTGTACCAACGCGACAAAATCAACAACGCATCCACTCGCCATTTGCAAATAACACACAGTCAAATACACCAGCACAGCCACACACGCGAAGCAAGAACGTCATTGCGTGAACGGTATTTATATTTGCTTTGCTTTCGTTTTCTCCACTAGCAAACACCGCTCGACTAGAGAGCGTGTACACCGTGTACATCTGCGTCTTTTACAATTTCTTTGGGCATTTTTTTTTCTTCGTTTAAATGGACTTCTAACCATTGTTGCACTTTCGTCACATCTGGTGCTTAGAAGCTTGTACCATTTCATTACAATGAAGCGGTCGTTGCTCACAGCAGCAGCTCCACACAGGTTATTTATGGTGGGCTGCGTCGTATACTAGCTTCACTGACACTTGTCATCCTGTACCTGTACCGCTGTTGCTGCTGCTGGTACTCCTTTCAACCTGTACGGCAAGCGACACCGTTGTTGGCAAACGAGACAGTTTGAACGAATTGGCTATTGGTGCTGCAGGTGAATTTCGTTTGTTTAGCACCCACACACCGGTACATGCTGTGTACCTGCGTTTGTATGTATGGATGGGGGAGGGAAATGTTTTTTTGTTTTTCTCAAAATACTGCACTGGTAGTGGTGAACGTTTGACCGTGCTTCTATGTGTGGGTGTTTTGAAATTTACATTCGTTTGATGGGTTCATTGGCGTTACCGATCCGCTATAAATCATCCCGCATATTGTTGTCGAAGGACTTATCGAATTGAACGCCCAAAAAGGGGGTTTTAAAGTCGTTAAGTCTACTAAGGTAATGTTATAAGAATTATTAAAACCAATTTTAACATCTTTTTTGCAAAACGTAATAATTTCCAGTTCCCTAAAATCTTTTTTTCTTTGTTTTTTAGCACACTTTTAACCATCGCAATTCAGCACGGGGCCAAGCACAAGCTTCACGACGTCCTTGTCCTAATGGTTTTGTTTGCTGGACGGGCACACCACCGTGTACTTGCTGGTGCTGCTGCGGCTACTGCTGCCACTACTGCTGCTGTTGCTGCTGCTGCTGTCGAAGTTGCTGGTGTGTGAGTTCTGTTGTCGTTCCCGACTATGTGCGCATGGGTTTTTCTCTCGCCTGCCGTCAACACGGACGACGATGACGACGACAAGGTGGCGAAGAGATGGCGATGCAGGACGAGCGTATCCGAGCCTTCAACAACACATGCAAACGGTTCGCGATCGATATTTTATGTATGAAAATTTTGACATTTTCTGGGGCACCATTATGGTACGGTGGGATATTGTTTCCCCAACGAATGGAAACGCTTTTACCCCTCGCACTATTTCTGCACTACGGCGGGTACACGGTTTTCCTTTCACAGATTTTACACTTATTGTGCACGATGGTATGAAACAAAAGCACGACCGCAGTTCAGTGTCAAGCACACTGTACGCGAGTACCGTCACGCACCCACCCTTGGGTTGTGCATATTGCTGCCAGAGATTGTTTGCGATGGAATTAATCCTTGCCAACAAAGGCCATGTTTCACATGTCTTACATTAACCACCACAAAAGGGACAGAAAGCCCCATTTCACGGTAATATTTTCACATTCCCAGATAACTTTACCATTCACTGCTGTTCGGAACGCCCATAACACGACACCGAGGAGAGCAACACTAGACAAACATCCTTTGCTAAGCGTACCTCACTTTACTTCACTCGATAACTGGCGACAAAATGTGCGCTACGCGACTGCTTTTATCCATTCGTTTTACAGTTTATGTATAGTTTCTGAACGCATTTCGATAATGTACAAACACGATGCGCGATATCACCCCCAAAACGGATATCCCTGTGTGGTCGCACACGTTCGAACAGGGATTGGTTTATGGCCGTACGGACACACCACTTGCAGCAGACTCGCTCTATCTCACGGATAAATCCGCACACTCTGCCAGGCGAATTTTGGGCAGGGATCGCAGGCACAACTGTTTCTTCATTTTCTTGTTTATATCATGTTGTTTATATTGGTATTATACGGTAAACATCCGTTTCATAAGTGCATAATACAAAACTTGTAGATATAGTTGCATTAACTTTCCTTTAAATAATTTTGTTTTGCAATAAACTGAGCAGCCCTGCTAGTGGAGGTGTTTTCGTTTTCATACGGAACGGAAATTGTTGTTGTCCGCTCACGAAAAAGGATACCAAAATAAGAGAGCAATGGTGAGAGCGAGAGAGAGAACGTTGGTGAGAGAAAAGTGTGAATGTTTTTGAGCATGTGTGTGTGTATACGTGTTGGCAATATGATGGTAGAACAGTTTGGTGTGCCAAGTAGGCTAAACTGTGCAAGCCCTTTTTGACCGAAGCATCCCAGTGTGCTCGCGTGCTCTTGTGTATAACACTTACGTATATAAAATTATATACTGGTAACAGTTGCTTCATAATAGTTATTAGTAAAAAACTCTTTAACAAAAGAAAAACCAACTACCGGAACACGTTTCTTCAAGGGAGTATCTTATTTTATTTATTAAAACGTAACGTTTTACAGACGAAAGAATGCTAACAACGCGCACATTCAACAAACCGTTCACTTTCGAACCTTCTGCATCTGGGGCGCGGACAGCTTCACCTTGCCGGGAATATTTCGCGCCAGCACCTCATCCTTTATCGCCTTCAGCAGATCCTTCTCGCGGGGCGTACATTGCTTATCCTTGAGGAAAATTTGCAGAGCCATCTTGCTCGCCTTTCCGCGCTTGCCTGTACCGGGTGTCAGCTTCACCTTGTACTTATAGCTGTGCAGCGATTGGTATGGAGCCACCACGGGTACAGCAAACAGCAGTTCATCCTCCTCCACCGGTTGGCCGGTAAGCGCATCCAGCATATCCAAATCGGCTGCGGCCGGCGTTTCATCACCCAGCTCCTCGAACTCTCCCGGCTTCAAGCGCGGTGTTCGCTTCCGATCGCCACCTTTATCACCAGCGTATCCATCCTTACGCGGATTCGCTCCTTCCTCCTTCGTTTCCTCATCCTGCTTTCGATTGCCGGCCGATTTCAGGATCTCCATTATTAGCTTCCGATCGTCGTCATCTTGGTCCTTGTACTTTTCCTTGATTTTCCGCATCTTTGCCTTCTGGCCACGCTTCAGTTGACCTTGCTTCTGTTGGTCCTCCTTCGCCGGTGCACTTTGCGCTTCCTTCGCTTTCTGTTCCCTTTCCTTTAGATCCTTGGCTTTCTGCTTGCTCTTGGAGATCTGTTTCTTACGCGGTGCGGACGGCTGAATTATGTAAGGTTTGTCATCGCCGAGGAAAATCACCGACTCGGAATCCGGCTCCGACGTCAACCGCTGCAATATGGGATCCGGTCGCACCGATACTTTGCCGGTATCGTGTTCCACTTTGATATGCGTATCCGGGAACTGGGGCAAACCTTGGTCATCATCATCGTGTTCCTTTCGCTGCTCTACCGATGCGTCTTTTGAGTTATCCTCTTCTTCCGTTTCTTTTACTATGGACAATGCTGCAACCTTCTCAGGCAGTGTGCCACCTTCGGTTTTCGTTGTACCTTCAACGTCAAGTTGAACCTTTGACGACTTCGCATCCTGCTCGTCCTCCTTGTCCGAATCACCATCATCTAGTTGAATCTCTTGCTCGGGCAGCTCGGAAATTTCCGACCGCGTGTCATCCTTGCTGACGACCGATTCTTCGTCAAACGTTCGCACTCGGCGCTCTCCACGATGACGCTCGACCGAGCTATCTTCCAGCTTGAATAGAAACGATAATCCCAACACCAAGTGGCAAGGGGGCAGGAAATTCTTTCGTCCTCGAATCATGAAACTACCGGTCGTGAGATATTCTCCCGTTGGGGCCGTTTTGCTGACCTGCTCGCTGCGTACCCAGTAGGCGCTCGTTACTACCTTCGCATCCCAGGCAACGCTGTACGAGATGGCCATAGTGCCTGCCTCGAGCAACGTTTTCGGTGGAATCTCACCACCGGCAGGATTTTTGATGATTACGCTCGATGCACCTTGAATTTCGGCATGCACATAAATGTCGGTCGGTCTCATGTAACGCTTCACAATGAGCTCGTTCTGCTGCTGATCTCGCCCACCAATAACCAGATAGTTTTCCGAGCTAACGAACCAGTAGAACTTCTCGAACCAATACACCTTGCGCACCTTCGAGATCGTCGTCTGCGTGCGGACATCCTTGAGCGTCTGTATCGTTTTGCGTTCCGCGTTTTTCAATGCTTTCGAACTAGACTCGATCGTCTTCTGTTCCTTGCGTGCCGCAAAGCGACGCTGATCGTAGTAGCGCCTTGCATTGGCAAACGCCGACAGCGCCAGATCGACATCAACAACCAACGGTTCCAGCTTTGCCTCATCGTCTTCCCGTTCGCTCTCGTCTTCCTCTTCACTGTTTTCCTCGTCCAAGGATGCGTACGGATCGGTAAGATACAGTGAGATGTGATTAATTTCGAGCTTCAGCTGCCGGATGCAGGAAGCCACCGGATCCTTGTTTGCTTGGGCAGCCTTCACCAGATCCTGTATGTCGGTCCACGACATTTGTGCTGCCAGTGCGCTCTGCACTGCTAGCAAAGCTTTGTTAACCAAATCTTGGTTGCGCGTGATCAGTTCCGCCTTTTTGCGATCTTCTAGCTGCACCTTCGTCAACTCTTCGATACGCTTCGCATGATCGGTCTTTACGTTGGAAAGCTTCTTCAGCGCTTCACGCTCCTGGGCAAATGCTTTCAGATCAATCTTTTGACTTTCCAGCGAAGAGTAAAACTCATCTACCGCTATCGTGAACGAATCGAACGCCTTGAACGGTTCGCCCTGGTATTGGTTGTACAAGTACGGTTGATACTCCAAGTTCGTGAAGTAATACTCTTCCTTCTCGCCTTCCTTTGTCGGTCTCACTTCCTTCTTCTGTATGATGTACCCCGGGGAAGGTTGTTTCTGTGCCTCCCGTAGCATGCTTTCTGCATTGTTGATGGCGCTCATCAAGGCCGCAAGGTCTGTGTCCATGTTAAATACTTTCGAAAATTCTTTCGCAATGTTTTTCTGCTTCTTCTTCACCTTCTTTGGAAGTGATGGATCGGCCGGAAGCTCGCCCCCTATACGACACCCGAACAGTCCTTGCTGGTGCAGTACGTGATCAATTACCGACGCACCGTACTCGAGTATCGGGTTCAGTGCCGTACGTAGCGTGTCGCCCGGGTGTGCCTTTTGAATCGTTTCTTTGATCTGTTCCATCGACGGTGGCCCATTGTCCTGTTTGGCGCGATCCTTAGGATACTTTTCGCGCACCGCGAACCGCAGTTCTTCGCCTTCTACGTGCGGTCTGAGAATGTTCAGAATGCGCAGATCACAATCCGTAAGCAGTATGTTGCCTCTGTCGTACAGTTCCAAGATGATGTGATACGCTGCTTCGCCCGTTCCGAACTGAAAGTCTACAATACGATCCACCCCCAATTGTTGCAGGCTTTCAAGCCGCTTGTTTTTCAGATGCTTACGCATTTTCATGGTAAAGCCGGACGGTGCCACATTCTTTGGCCACTCGAAACTGGTGGTATGGAAACGCAATCCAGATTCCATCAGCAGCACTACCTTCTCCTCATTCCGTGCCAATCGGATCAGATACGTTTTGTTATCGATGTCATAAATTTGATTCACTCGCATACCAATCAATCTGCAAATATATGCAAAGAGCGTGTGAAACTTTCCGTATTGTGAAATCATGCCAAACAGCTGCTCCGTCCGATACTTACTTCTGCAACTCCGTAACGGAGCACACAACATCGTACGTGTTGAAGCGTGTTTTCGTCATTTTCCTACGCTACGAACCAATGAGTTGCCGTCGAATTTGATCTTACTGTTCAACAAATATTTCCACTATTCCACTTTTGCTTACAACGCGGCAGGACGAATACAGCTGATAATGTTGCGAAAAATACGTCGTTTGACAGCAAGATACCCGATAACCCGGCTGACAAAATGTTCAGGGTTACGGCAAACGACATTCAAACTCAAGGTGTTTATATATGTGGTGTTTATACCAGTACGCCGATTTATAACGGATCTGTCATAAAATGCGCTTCATACACGTACAATCACTTCCAGCAAAATCGTCATGCTTTCCCGTTTTTGAAGTTTTGATTATTAGTTACCCTATTGACAATTGGTATAGAAAAAATTCGTTAAGATAGCTCGAAACTGCGCGAACAGGCAAAAGGCCTGCTCGAAACTGCGCGAAAAGGCAAAGTGCCTGTTTGAACAGTCCTTTTCTGCTGTCAGACGCAGTTGTGCGTGTGATCATCTGTGAAGCGAAAAGCCTGACGCGATCGCTTCACTTTTATGACGCTGTTGCTCGCTCTGCTTGGCTCGTGAAAATTTGTTTTGTTGCGGTATTTATCAATTGTTTCAGTGTTAATAGAAACGACGGGGATCACCATGAAAAGGAACAGGAGAGTAATTTGTCGGCGGAACAAAAAACTAGCGGCTTCTACGCAGGAATATCGTCTCGAAAACATTCGGCATGCGGAAACTCCGGGTACCAGCTAGGCGGTGCATCGCAATGGCGGTAAGTGTTTGCTTCATTTATTTCTTGCGATTGATCCAACTATAAGCTGCGATCGCTTATCACATAACAACGTGAGGATAAATGATGCAAAATGAGTGAAGTTTTCCAGCGATAAATCGCCGAGGGACTCTCGTGTACGTGAAGAAAACACGGCATACGACACGCGCGTGTGTGTGTGTGTGCGTGCGTGTGAATATCGCGTGTTTTTGTGCCGGTCCGAAAAATACATCATCGATGATCGCGTCGCGTTTGTGTTGTTTATTTATCCGAAAACAAATAATTTGTTACCAATCTAATGTAAAAAAGGCGCAGTATGCGTATTGGCAAAATGTATTCGCATTGCCTACATCGCGATGTGTTTTGTTTCGGCATTTGGTGTGGCAAAACCTGCACGGCTAAGAAAATGTATTGTGCGTGTGTTTGTCATATGCTTCAGCAAAACGTGGCTGCGTTTTATCGCTAGCATCTAAATGCGTTGCGAAACAAAAATGATCCACACTAATAATTAGTTTCATTTTGCAGATTCGACGCTTCGAGGATGCGACCATGAACCTGGGATCGGAAACACTTCGCCTTGTGGTGGTGATCAGGACGTGAAGAAGAGTTCTGGTACGATGGCATCATGAAAAATCTGTACAACTACTTCCGGTAAGTAATGCTTCGCTCAATGTTATCTGTATAATAAAGTTCCCGTTGCATATTTCAGATCGACTGCCCCGTCAATCGACCCATTGTCGATAGCGCTTTCCATGGACTTCCACTGCATAGAGGTGGACCAACAGCTCTGGCCCATTTGAATGAAGGTTGCCGAACTACCCCCAGCTACTGTAATGATGGTCGCGGTGTTTTATGGTCCGGCTAAACTAACCAGCCTGGAAGCGTATTTGATAACGGAGGCTAATTCCCCCGTCGTGGATTGCAGATTGGCGAAAGGGTATTGCAGCTTAAGGTATCCGGTGTGATTCCAGATTCACCTGCGCGAGCGTTTTGCAAGGGTATGTAACATAAAAGCAATTTTTGTTTTTTATTTCATATAATCAACATTTTTTATCTTTGCAGTAACGACCAACTGTAACGGGTACTATGGCTGCGTGATACGTACATGTGTGGCAGAAATTTTACATCGAGCAAGAGCAACGAGCAATGTTAATAATCTTCGGCGTATGTTTTTCATTTGTTTGGTTCCATCGCTATCTTCGGCCAATTTTTGCCACCGCCTCGCCAGCTTTCAGTTCAGCTTCAGTTCGTATGTGCGGCATGATGAATGGTGGCGAGTTTTCTTGTTCCGTACTTGCATCGGTTCTATATCGGTGATCTGTGAGAAAATCCATCGCTGCAGAAACATCAGCAACTGTTTTTAAAAAACCCACTTTATTCTTGTAGAACCCTTTTCTTAAACTG
>STHB01027758.1:0-11006 GCA_018908115.1 Anopheles rivulorum
CGCGCGGCCCGCGCCGCGCGTGTTCGATTCGAATGTCGTGTATCGCGTCAGGCCGCCTCGACCGCGCTCGTCTGCGGCAGCGCGAGGTTCAGCACCGCGTGTTCGTTCGCCTGTTCGCGCGGCAGCTCGCCGGCGATCCGGCCTTCGCGCATCACGACGATGCGGTCGGAAACGCCGAGCACTTCCGGCAACTCCGACGACACCATCACGATCGCGCAGCCGCGCTCCGCGAGCCGGTAGATCACGTCGTAGATCTCGTGCTTCGCGCCGACGTCGATCCCGCGCGTCGGCTCGTCGAGGATCACGACCTTCAGGTCGGGCTCCGCCAGCCAGCGCGACAGGATCGCCTTTTGCTGGTTGCCGCCCGACAGGAAGCGGATCTTCTGGCGCCGGTTCGGCGTCTTGATCTTCAGCCGCTGGATGAAGCGGTCGGCCGTTTCGCTTTCGGCCTTGCGGTTGATGAACAGCCCCGCGCGCAGCGAATGACGGCGGCAGCTGATGTTGATGTTCTCCGCCACCGACGCGATCGCGATGATCCCTTCTTCCTTGCGGTCCTCGGGACACAGCACGATGCCGTGGCGGATCGCGTCGCCGGTGCGCTTCACGTCGATGCGCGTACCGTCGAGCGTCAGCACGCCCGCGCGCCGATGGTCCGCGCCGTACACGAGCCGCATCAGTTCGCTGCGGCCCGCGCCCACCAGCCCGAAGAAGCCGACGATCTCGCCCGCGCGCACCGAGAAGCTCGCCGGTTCCCGCAACGCATGGCCATCGACGCCTTCGGCGGAGAACCGCACGTCGCCGAGCGCGCGCGGCGCGTAATGGTAGATATCCGAAATCTCGCGCCCGACCATCTCGGCGACGAGCCGTTCGCGCGGCACGTCGGCGAGCGATTCGTGCGACGCGATCTTGCGCCCGTCGCGGAAAATCGTGCACGCATTGCAGAGCCGGTAGATCTCGTCCATCCGGTGCGAGATGTAGATCAGCGCACGGCCCTGCGCGCGCAGGTCGTCGACGAGCTTGAACAGCACCTCGGTCTCGCGATGCGACAGCGAACTGGTCGGTTCGTCTAGCGCGATCACGCGTGCATTGCGCATCAGCGCCTTGCAGATCTCGACCATCTGCCGCTGCGCGATCGACAGCCGCCCGAGCTTCGCGTCGGGATCGAGATCGACCCCCATCGCCGCGAGCCGCTCGCGCACGTAGCGCTTCGCCTCGCGCTTCCTCACCCAGCCGAACGCGTTCGGCAGGCGGCCGAGCAGCAGGTTTTCCGCGACCGTCAGGTCGGGCACGTACTGCAGCTCCTGGTGAATCACCGCGATGCCGGCCGCGATCGACGCGGCCGCATTCGCGAACTGCACGGGCTGGCCGTCGACCAGCACGCTGCCCGCATCGGGCTGGTATTCGCCACCGAGAATCTTCAGCAGCGTCGACTTGCCCGCGCCGTTCTCGCCCATCAGGCCATGCACCTCGCCCGCATGCACGTCGAACGAAATGCCGTCGAGTGCGCGCACGCCGGGAAATACCTTGCCGATATTGTCAAAACGCAGTGCCGCTGACACGTCGTCTCCCCACTTCCGAATCGATCGACCGCCGGCCGCCGCATCACCGCGGCAGCCGGCGGAGCGCTTACTTCGACGCGAGCCCCATCTCCTCGCGCACCTTCGACACGTTGTCGCGCGTCGCGAGCATGCCCGTCGTCAGCGTCAGCGGCGGCGGCGCCTTGCCCTGCGTGATCCACGTGTACATCAGGTCCGAGGTTTCCTCGCCGTGGCGCTTCGGGCTGATGATCACGGTGCCGTAGAAGCCCGTCGGCTGCGGCTTCTTGAACTCGTTCAGCGCCGAATCGGAACCGCCGATGCCGATGCCGATCATGTTGTCGGACTTGAAGCCGCGCCCTTCGGCCGCACGCACCGCGCCGAGCACGGCCTCGTCGTTCAGGCCGTAGGCGACCCAGTGCTTGAACTGCGGGTTCTTCGTGAGCGCGATGTTCGCCGCGTTGAATGCGTTTTCCGTGTCGGTCTTCGCCTGCGGCGCGGCGATCACGTTCGCCTTCGGGAAACCGGCGGCCACCAGCGCGTCGGTCGCGCCGCTCGTGCGGTCATGCGCGGTCGGCAGCTGCTCGAAGGTGATGTCGATCGCGCCGACGTCCTTCATGTCCCAGCCGCGCTTCTTGATCTCGGCCGCGATGCCGTCGCCGACCTGCTTGCCGATGTTGTACGCGGAGATCCCCATGTGCGGCACCGACTCGATCGGCTTGCCCGCGCCGTCGACGAGGCGGTCGTCGACCGTCATCATCTTCAGGTTGTGCGACTTCGCCTTCGCGACGATGCCCGGTCCGAGCTTCACGTCGGGCGTGCAGATGATGAAGCCTTCCGCCTTCTGCGCGGACAGGTTGTCGATCGCGCTCATCACCTTCTCGCCGGACGGCGCGCCGATCTTCACGAGCGTGAAGCCCTTTTGCTTCGCCGCGATTTCGGCGAACTTCCACTCGTCCTGGAACCACGGCTCTTCCGGCTGCTTCACCAGGAAGCCGATCTTGACCGGGTCGGCCGCGTGCACGACCGGGCTCCCCATCACCACCGCGGCCGCAGCGGCCAGCGTTACGAACGTTCTGCGTTTCATCTCCAGTGTCTCCTTGTCTTCATCGAACAGGATGCAGCCGCTTGTTGGTTTCGACGCAGCGTGCGCGCGGCCGTCGCACGTGCGGTCTTTCGAATCGTTGCGTCAGTCGTGATACAGCGCCGCGCGCCCGCCATCGACGGTAATGCACGCGGCATTGATGAACGGCGCCTCGTCGGACGCCAGGAACACGGCCGTCATCGCGACCTCCTCCGGCCGGCCGATCCGCTTCATCGGCTGCAGCGCGAGCGTCTCGGCGCGCGCGGCGGCCGGATCGGGTTGCCCGTCCCACCAGTCGCGCGTGAGCTGCGTCTCGATGTAGCCCGGCGCGATCGCGTTCACGCGCACGTTGCGCGCCGCGTATTCGATGCCGAGCGCACGCGTGAGACCCAGTACGCCGTGCTTCGCGACCGGGTACGGAAAGCAGCCCGGGATGATCCTGAATGCGTGCGTCGACGCGATGTTCACGATGCTGCCGCGGCCGCGTTCGACCATGCCCTCCAGCGCCGCGCGGCAGCCATGCCACACGCCGTCGAGGTCGACCGCGAAGCAACGGCGCCAGTCGTCGTCGGTCATCGTCAGCGGATCGGCGAACACGTTGATGCCCGCGTTGTTCACGAGCACGTCGAGCGGGCCGAATGCCGCTTCGGTCTGCGCGAGCGCATCGCGTACCGCATCCTGCCGCGCGACGTCCGCCTGCAGCGACAGCACGCGTGCGCCGTCGAATTCGTGCGCAATCGCGGCGGCCGTGTGCTGCGCCTGCGGGAAGTCGAGATCGACGAGCGCGACGGCCGCACCTTCGCGAACGAACGCGCGGGCGATCGCGGCGCCGATACCCCGGCCCGCGCCCGTCACCATCGCGACCTTGTCCGCGAGGCGGCCCATCATGCGGCTCCGCCGCGCGCGACGCGCAAGCCGGCCTGGAACGCGCGCGCATTCGCCGCCGTCGTGTCGGCCGACTGGCCGGGCCGGTACAGCGCCGAGCCGAGCCCGAAGCCGTTCGCGCCGGCGCTGAGGAACGGCTCCATGTTGTCGGGCGAAATTCCGCCGACCGGGATCAGCGGCACCGCACGGTCGATCACCGCGCGCCACGCCTTCACGACCGGCACGCCGAGCTGTTCGGCCGGGAACATCTTCAGCACGTCGGCGCCGTTCGAGAGCGCCGCGAATGCTTCGGTCGGCGTCGCGACGCCCGGTGCGCTCGCGAGACCGCGTTCGCGGGCGCGGCGAATCACGGCCGCGTCGCTGTGCGGCATCACGATCAGCGCACCGCCCGCGTCCTGCACGCGATCGACGTACTCGGCACGCAGCACGGTGCCCGCGCCGACGATCGCGTCGTCGGGCAGCGCGCGCCGCAGCGCCGCGATGCTGTCGAACGGGTCCGGCGAATTGAGCGGCACCTCGACGATCCGGAAGCCGGCTTCATACAGGGCACGGCCGTGGTCGGCCGCTTCGGCAGGCGTGATGCCGCGCATGATCGCAATCAGCGGACACGCATCGAACGCACGCATCAGTGCGGCGTGGGGCGTGTACGGCGCGGGCAAGGTCAGGTCGGACGACATCGAAGATTCCTCTGCAAGCAGTTCATTGGTCGGCGCAGACGGGCTCGCCGTCCGCGCGCACGAGCCCGGCACGCGACGCGATCCGCCACAGGCCACGCTCGGTTGCGTGTGCGGCCACGCGCGCATGCGCATGGCCGAATTCCTGGAGCGCGTCGACGTAGCGCGCGCACAAGCCGTCGTCGCCGATCAGCAGCAGCGGCTGGTCCGCGAGCGCGATGCCGCGCTCCGCGAGCATTGCGTCGAGCGCATTGAGCTCATGGCCGATCAGCAGGCCGGACAGGTAGTCGCCCTGCGCATCGGGCGCGAGCCGGTCGGTCAGGCCGAGCGTGCGCGTGCTGAAAATCGTCGCGAGCAGCCCCGTGCGCTGCGCACCGCGCGCAACCGACACGCCGCGCACGAACGCGGCACGATCGGGCGTTGCACCTGCACGCATCGTGCGGCCGAGGATCGTGTGATCGCGCAGCACCGCGAACAGCTCGCCTGTCATGAAGGTCTGGAAGCGTTCGATCAACCCGTCCTTCACCCACGCCCATTTCGCATGGGTACCCGGCAATCCGATCAGTACCCCTGAACGATCGGTGCCAAGCATGGGATCGCTTGCGAGTGCACCGACGATCTGCGTTTCTTCGCCGCGCATCACGTCGGGCAGTTCGCCCGTCGCGATCACGCCCGGCACGATCGAGACTGTCGCGCCGCGTGACGTCGTCACGGTGATCAGGCCCGCGACGAGCGCATCGGCGCCGGCCGGCACCGCGACGTACGGCGCCTCGCGCCAGCCCTGCGCGCTGCCGACCATCCCGGCGGCAAGCACCGGCAGGCCGGGCGTGCGGTCGAGCCAGTCGCCACACGCTTCCTCGAACACCGCGTCGAACGCGCGCACACCGCCGCCCGGCACGTGCATCACGCCCGCCGCACGGCTGCGCGTGTCGAGCAACGCACCATGCGCGTCGTACAGGTAAGCGCGCAGCGACGTCGTGCCCCAGTCGAGCGCGATCAGCGACGGGGTGGCGGAACTGGCATCCGGAACGGGCCGGGTCGAAGTCATCATCGTTTGATCCTGCGGGTACCCTGCGGCGGGCTCCAGCCCAGCTCCGCGGAAATGGCTCGCGCTTCGCGCTGCACGAGCGGAATCAGTTCGTCCATCCGGTCGTGCGGCATGTACGGAATGGTGCTTGCGACCGACACCGCCGCGACGACCGCGCCCGACGCATCGCGGATCGGTGCGGCCACGCAGCGGATCGACGCTTCGTTTTCCTCAAGGTCGAACGTGTAGCCGCCGGCCGCGTAATGGGCCATGCGCTGCAGGAACGCACTCGTCTCGGGCCGGTTGTCGGGCTTGAAATTGACGCCGGCCAGCGCGCGCCGCGCGGCTTCGAACAGCGAGCGCCACCGGTCCGGATCGAGGTCGAGCATCATCGCCTTGCCGATGCCGGTCGACGCGAGCGGCATCCGGTGGCCGACGCGCGAGCGCATCTCGAGACCGCGCGTGCCGGGAATCTTGTCGATGTACAGCACGTCGTCGCCATCGCGCACGCCGAGATGGATCGTGTCGAGCGTCGCTTCCGCGAGCGCTTCGAGATGCGGCCGTGCCACCGCGGTGAGCGGCATCTGTTCGAGCGCGATCGTGCCGAGTTCGATCAGTTTCGGGCCGAGCAGGTAGCCGCCCTGCACCTGGCGCAGATAGCGCGCCTGCACGAGGCTGCTGACGAGACGGTGCGTCGTGCTGCGCGTCGTGCCGAGCGCGGCGCCGATCGCACGCATGTCGCGCGCGCCGTTCGCGATCGCCTCGAGGATCGCGAGGCCGCGCAGCAGCGTCTGCGTGCCGGCCTGCTGCGCAGCGAGATCGAGCGGCGTGCTGGTCGCGCCGATGCTGTCGGTCAGCGACACATCGTCCGGCGTCACGCGTCGGGCGTCGAGGGCAAGGATGTCGGGCATCTTGGTCATGGGGGCGGGCTTCTTCAACGGAATCGGTGAAGCCGCTCGCGCGGCGCCGGAACTGCGTCCGGTGCTGCGGCGTGGCGGCGGTCGATGCACCGAGTAAAGCGCCCGGCGAACTTCATGGAAGGTGTCTCCGTGTGCGACGGGCGCCGCGCGATGCGTGGGTCCGAAGCTGTCGATGTGCTTCGGATTGTAGGAGCGCACGCACTCGTCTCCAATATTTGAATGCGTTGTCCAGATAATGAGAATTCGGGGGTGGCCCGCCGCGCGCTCGACACGACGGACGCACCAAGTGCACGGGGGCGAAACCCGCCGTGTCGCAGGTTCCGCCCCCGTTTGTTCACTTCTTGTCGCGCTTACTGCTGGCTGCTCGTACTGCGTGCCTGCATGTAGCGCTGCACGTCCGCGAACGACACGCGACCGTTGCCGCTCGCGTCGATCTGCCGGAAGTGGTTGGCGACATAGCCGAGGCCGGCCGCACGCGCCTGCGACTCGGTGATCGAACCCGTGTTCTGCGTGTCGGCCGCGCCGAACTGCTGGGCAAGCTTGCGCACCACCTGCGCATGCAGCGCGGCGCCGGTGGTCTGCGTGCCGGCGGTCGCCTTGCGCGCGGCCGGCGGCACGTACGGATCGCCGAGCTGCGCCTGGCGCGCACGCGCCGGTGCGGCGGTGTCGCTCGCCTGCGCGAACGCGGATACGGATGCTGCTGCGCCGACGCATGCGAGCGCCGCGGCAACGACGATGAAACGATTCTTCATATCAGGCTCCAGTCTGGAATGAGGTCGTCGACGGCCGGCGAGTGGCGCCACCGAAGGCACCCGTCGCCGGCCTCGCGCATCGCATCAGTGCGCGGCCGCGTTGTAGAACGTCACGAGGTCGGCTTTCTCCTGCGGACGCGACGTATCGTCGAGATAGACCATATGTCCGCCCTGATAGTCCTTGATCGTCAGGTTCGGTTGCGTCCCGAGCCGCGCGAGGTCGAGCTCGGTCTGGTAGAACGGCGTCGCGATGTCGTGATACCCGTTCAGCGACAGCACCTTCAGCTGCGGATTCAGCGTCAGCGCCGCGGCGAGGTCGGGGATCGTGTCGGGCATCGCGAGGCCGTCGTGCGTCCAGTCCCACGTGTTGATCGCGTTGCTGCTCAACGAGTAGGCCGACTGCGCGGTGTACTTCAGCTCGTTCGGCAGGTACTTGCCGATCGTGTCGGTGAACGGCTGCGTGATGTACGTGCTCGACGGGTCGCCGCCCGATGCAAGCGGGCTCGACACCGGTACGTTCACGCGCGCGTCGTAGCGGCCGATCAGCGTGCCCGGGACCAGCGACAACTGGAAGCTGTTGTCGAAGAAGGTCGGGATCACGTTGAAGTTCGCATTCCACAGCGACTGCTTCACGCCGGTCGCATTCACCATCGTCGTGACGAGGTTCGGCGGCGGCGGCGTATGGCTCGCGAGATACGCGTTCACGGCGGGCGCGTAGCTGCCGGCCGTCAGCAGGCGCATCTGGTCTGCGTACTGCGGCAGGTTCGACGGGTTCGGATTGTCGAGCTGGTAGTACGCGCCGACGGTCCCGTACGACGGCACGAAGCCCGCGCAGCTCACCGGGCTCGAACCGTTGTTCGAGTTGCCGATGTAGTCGCTCGCCATGTCGCAGTTCGTGTTGTAGTTCAGGATCGACGACTGCAGCACGATGCCGTCGAGCTTCACGCCGGCCGTCTCGAGCAGGTTCGCGAGCACGTCGGTGCGCGGCGTGCCGTACGACTCGCCGAACAGGTATTTCGGCGAAGCGCTGCGCTGGTTCACGGTCAGGTAGCGCGTGACGAAATCGCGGAACGCGCCGCCGTCCTGGTCGACGCCCCAGAACGTCTGGTTCGTGTTCGGTGCGATCGCTTCGGAGAAGCCGGTGCCGATCGCGTCGACGAACACGAGGTCGGTCGTGTCGAGCAGGCTTTCCTGGTTGTCGACGAACGGGAAGGTCGACGTGTTCGCGTTCGGGTCGCCCGTCTGGATCCGGCGCGGGCCGAACGAGCCGAGGTGCAGCCACACTGATGCCGAGCCCGGGCCGCCGTTGTACAGGAACGTGACGGGCCGCTTCGCCGCCGGCTGGTTGTCGGCCGTGTAGGCGACGTAGAAGAACGAGGCTTCGGGTGCGCCCGTCTGCGGATTGCGCGCGACGAGGTGGCCGGTCGTGGCCGTGTAGCGGATCGTCTTTCCGTTCAGGGTGATCTGGTGATGCGTGATGGCGGCCTTTTCAACCGCGGCGGAGGCGTCGAGCGACGCGTTCGCGCTCGACGAATAACTGTTCGGATCGTTGTACGCCCTGTCCACCTGACCGGCGGGATCGGCTGAATTGTCGGCGCTCGCAGCGGCGGACGATGTCACGTCGTCGTTGCAGGCCGTCAGAATCAGCGAAGAAAACACCACTCCCAACAACAGCTTCGCTTTGCTCGCTGGCATCGTTGCGTTCCTTCTTTCGGATGTTTTTTGTGTCGAGCAGCCGGATAAGCCACCCCCCGCCTCGATTGCGGCCGATAAGCCGAGGCGCTGGCCAATATACGCGAGCGAGTCAGCTTTGAAAAATTTTGAAATATTTGGCTGGCAGACGGTGCGGCGCACACCTTTCAAGAATGCTTCGATTCGCGAAACGTTGCATTTCACGTCGCTTTCATCGGCTTTCGCGTTTACCCGGAAAGACTAAAAACATCGCGATTTCGTGCCATATCGTCCAACAAAAGCACACGGCCACCCGCATTGCTCAGCAAAGCGAAATAGACGGATTCGTCTAAAGGATATGGCCCGAAATGCGTGCGACACGAACGCGCTGCAGCGCAGCAATGGCGCACGGGCGACGCAATGGACAATGCGACGGCGCGGGCGCGCCGTTCATTCGGATTGAGGAAGTTCGGCCGCGCCCATCCGGCGCGCGATGACCGCCGCGCGCTGCGCCTGATAGGCCGAGCCGCGATGTGCGTCGAACCAGCGCGGCTTCGGCAGCATCACCGCGAGACGCGCCGACTGCCACGCGCCGAGCCGGCTCGCGGGAATCTTGTAGTAATAGCGGGCGGCCGCCTCGGCGCCGTACACGCCGCGGCCCCATTCGACCGAATTCAGGTAGATCTCGAAGATGCGCTCCTTGTCGAGCACCGCTTCAAGCATCCAGGTGATGATCAGCTCCTGCCCCTTGCGGATGTAGCTCTTCTCGCGCGACAGGAACAGGTTGCGCGCGAGCTGCTGCGTGATCGTCGAGCCGCCCGCGACGATCTTGCCGCGCGCCTTGTTCTTCTCCCACGCCTGCAGAATCGCGTCGACGTCGTAGCCGTTGTTGGTCGCGAAGGTCGAGTCTTCGGAGGCGATCAGCGCGCGCTTCAGGTTGCGCGAGATCTGGTCGTACGGCACCCACTGGTGCTGGATCTGCGCGGGCGGCGTGGCGCGCGACAGCCACCACGCGTCGGTGCGCATGAACGCGGTCGAGCCCGGGTTCACGAACGACCACAACGCGATCTGCGCGAGATAGAACAGCTGCGTCGCGAGCCACGCGCCCGCGAACACCGATCCCGCATAGACGATCCAGCGAGCGAGGCTCACCGATCGCGTGCGCTGCTGTGTGCCGCTGACCGCCACCACGTGCCGCGCTCCGGTCAGCTCGCCGCGAGCGCCTGGCGCAGCGCGGCCAGCACCGGTGCGCCGTCCGGACGCACGCCGCGCCAGATGAAGAACGATTCCGCCGCCTGCTCGACGAGCATCCCGAGCCCGTCGGCCGTGCGCGCGCCGAGCGACGCCGCATGCTGCATGAACACGGTCGGCTGGGCGCCGTACATCATGTCGTACGCGAGCGTGCCCGCGCCGAACGCGGCCGCGTCGCATTCCGGCAGCGCGGCATCGAGGCTGCCGGCCGTCGCATTGATCACCACGTCGTACGGCTCCGCGCGCACCACGTCGGGGCCGCCGCCCGCGAGCGTGCAGCCCGCATCGTGCGCGGCCTGCATGAACTGGCCGACGAGCGCTTCGGCCTTGCTCGCGGTGCGGTTCACGATTCCGATCGACAGCGGCGCGCGGTCGAGCAGCGGCAGCACGACGCCGCGCGCCGCACCGCCCGCGCCGAGCAGCAGGATGCGTGCGCCCGCGAGCGACACGCCGAGATTGGCTTCGATGTCGCGCACGAGGCCGACGCCATCGGTGTTGTCGCCGTGGATGCGGCCGTCGGCATCGATGCGCAGCGTGTTCACCGCGCCTGCCGCCGCCGCGCGCGGCGACAGCGAATCGGCCAGCGCATGCGCTTCGAGCTTGAACGGCACCGTCACGTTCGCGCCGCGACCGCCTTCGGCGACGAACGCGCGCACGGCGGCTTCAAAGCCGTCGACCGGCGCAAGCCGGTGCGCGTACTCGATCGGCTCGCCCGTCTGCGCGGCGAACTGCGCGTGGATGAACGGCGACTTGCTGTGTGCCACCGGGTTGCCGAACACGACATAGCGGTCGGCGCCGCTCGTCGACGCAATCGCGTTCATGATGCGCGTCCCTCTTCGCTGTCGTTGCCGCCTGCGGCTTCGCCGCCGGCACCTGCGTCCGCGCTGTCGGCTTCGGCCAGTGCTTCCGCCTCGGTTTCCGCCGACGCGTCTTCCGCGTCGACCAGCGTGTCGTCGCCGCCTTCGGCGTCATCCTCTTCCTCGGCCGCCTCGCCGCTCGTCACGGTCGGCGCATCGAGCACGTTCAGCAGGCGCACCGACGCCTCGATCGTCAGTTCGTCGAGCGACATCACGTCGAGCAGCACGCGCGTGCCGCGCGCATGCACGCCGAGCCCCGGCACGTGCAGCAGCAGCGGAATTTCCTCGAGGCGCACGAGATCGCCCTTCACGACGCTCGCGACGACGTGCTTCTTCTGCTCCTGCGCGAG
>STHB01027769.1:0-11005 GCA_018908115.1 Anopheles rivulorum
ACCAAATGCAAAACGTCCCAAATTGTTTCCAACAGCATCGTTTTTGGGGATTTTGCCTGGTGTACAATTACACGCTCCAGGGAAATCAGACGTCTCCAGCGGGAGAGTATCTCCTTTAGGAAGAACTCCGGACCAAAAGCTAACGTCAAGCTCGGTGGAATAGAAATATCTGTCACTAACCGTACCGGCACCGGGACGCAAACTGTCGAACGGAATTGATCAAACATGCGCACCATAATCAATATTTGACACCACCACCACAGGTATGGTGGTATCGCCCAGCACCGATATCTACATGGTCGAATATTCTTCCCTTTTTTTTCTCGCCGAAAACTGCTCACCCACCGTGCGACGGTTCCCAATCAATCGCTGCGCCAACATCGAAAACACACATTTCCACCCAGTGTGCCGGAATGTGTTTGATAAACGGGGTGATTTTAAAGCCGAATCTCCCGCACGGTTGCCAAATAGGCACGCAAGTCGCAGCCCAAAAAGAGTGAATTGCGCGACGACGACGGTGTTCGGGAAAGAAGAAAATCGATTTCTCAAAAGCAACGAGATCCAACACCTTTCCGTGACCGAGGCAGCTCCGACCGGTCACACACAACGTCCCGGGGCTGTCTCGTTCTGACGCGACACAGCAGGGAACCTACCCTTGCCTTTTCCACCCTTTCCACCCCAAAAGCGGTACCTCCCCCGTACCGCTGGTGGGGGAAGGAGGCCAAAAAACGTAACCTCAAAATTAAGGGTGAAATGGTAAAAGTAAAGTGTGGAGAGCCAGACCAAAAAAAAAAAGCCAAACTACTACGTCTACACGACTTCACGACTGTTAGCGTCTTATCGACCACACCGGGGGAAGAAAAAGGTTTGGGTGTCTTGTTTTACTCACTCACGCCGCCCTCCTTAATATTTTTTTTTGGAGTTCTTCCCAAAAAGAAAAGAAAACTTCATCGTTCATGGAAACCGAACCGAACCAAGTGCGGATAGAATTACTTCAATCATATTTCATAGTCGTACGCGGTGTGTGTGTGTGTAGGTCGTTTTTCGTGGCCACACAAAATTAAAAGAAACTGGCGAACCCCCTCTGTTCTGGCCATGTTCACGACGCTCGTTCGCTCGTCCAGGCGGGCACCCAAGTAAAGGTGGCTACAAGACGAAAAGGCAACACAGTACGAGATTTGATACGTTTTCTGCTTTTCTTCCTTCTTCTTCTTCTTCGTCTTCTTCTTCTCGCATCCAACCGTAGTCGACCCATCTATCTTGATGTCGCGCTTCCTTCCCATCTGTGTGATCTGCCCATTCAACTGTTCCATCGGAGCGAACGATTTGTCTCGCGCGCTCGCGTTTTTACGATCTTCCCACCGGAAATCTAAGACGGCACACCGAAGAAGAGTCCCCACACACAGGTTTGCCGGATTTGTATTTCGATAGCACAACCTCCTGTCAAATGCTCTCGCTGGGTATGTCCATTAGACTAAGCATCGTAAAACTTACAACAAAATAGCCCAACAAATGTCATGCTGTGGTCATTGGTACTCCTCAATTTTGTGTTATTACTTTTCTACCTAAAAAATCGATTTGCTTGAAGATGATTTGTGTATGTTTTTGTTGAAACCCTTCCAAACAACAGGAAAACAAAAGTCCTCATGGGAAAGATACAACTGCTGTAAAGCATATTAGGTAGAAATTCTTGGGAAATTCGGTCAATACACGACACTCGCCTATATGTATAAATTCCATCCATACAGAAGGGACACCAGGAGCAAAGAACCTGTCGTCCAATGGCGCTTCAAATACGTCTGAGAAGCATCATCATCTATCCGAGGGTACACAAAGGTGAGCCTAAATAGATAACTACTGCTCAGGAAAGCTCATTCTCTTTCTCTTTCTCTCTGTGTGTGCGCGCACCCTCAGTCAGTAATCGGATAGGGGTTCAGCGTTCTTAGTTTCCTCACGCTAACCAAACATGACTGATGACTGAGCACAGGGGTGATCATTTGCTGTACGGGGAAGTCACCACGAACCACGGCGCAAGGTGCAAAACGTTCGAATAAAGAGATTACCAAAGATATTTATACACATTCGCAAGAAAAACGAACATCCCACCCCTGTTTTGCGACAAAGGGCAGCAATCTTAAATGCGCCATTAAGGATGTCTATCCTTGAGTGCAGCAGTGCGGCGAGTGCCCGCTGCTGCTGTTGTTATTCCAATCGTTAAAACAAAACCCTGCTTTATGCATTACACGTAGCAACCCTCTGTCACTGTACCGTACCCTTGTTAAAGACACAGGATTGTCATTCGAAGGCAAAGGAATAATCTAATCAAAATGTAGAAATTATTTGTCCCACCGGAAAATAAACCAACCCCCGGCCTAATACATTTCGCTGGAACGCGCAAGGCACATTGCAAATTGCCGACGGAGCCCACCAGCTGTTCCGCTTTTGGTGGCTAAATCATCCAGTACATTGCCCTCTTTTTTCTGTTGGAGAATCGGCGGACATCGTCGTTCGTGGCTGATTTGTGAACGAAATGTACGAAAGGGCAAAGTGGAATATTGCAACTATTCGAGAGGAGGCTGATGCTCTCCTGCTGCGCACTGACAGGTTGTGTCATTTTCGTCACGCTTTTTAGGACACAAATGGCATGAAGGGGCATTATTAAGTGTAATAAAATTTGCTGATGTTTTGAACATGAGGATTTACATTTTTTTAAAGGGCGTTTTTGTAAATGGCAATAGATGATGTATAATTTGCTTCCAAGAAGGTTATATTAGGGGAGTTATGTACATGTTTGTACATTCTTGAAGCTATAATGAACATCTGGTATTGTTTTTAAATAATATACTATCAAATGACAGTTACAGTTCAAAGAGTAAACTTATTCACATTCAAGAAACGAATTCGCGAAAACTTCAAATAAAATGGACAAAAAATGAGATCAAAATGGA
Source organism: Anopheles rivulorum (assembly GCA_018908115.1). NCBI lineage: Eukaryota > Metazoa > Arthropoda > Insecta > Diptera > Culicidae > Anopheles > Anopheles rivulorum. Next base: position 2,949 of record STHB01027769.1, read on the forward strand.
CAAAAATACTATAAAAAATTCTTCATTAAAAGCACTGTTTAAGCTTTTATAAGTTGCTATTTAGGCATTAATTGCAACTATTCAACAATTCATTTTCGCGTTGGTTTAAAAAATACTTATATATCTATAATAACTTTTAGATTTTTACCATTTCTAACGAAATGTCAGTAGATACTGTAGAATGTTAATTTTCTACCCATATTTCGTACTGTACTTTAAAGAAGAAATGACTATCTTTCTCTCACTCTCGAATGGAAATAAAAATCCTTTTTTTAAAGTTTGAGCCAGTTTTCTTTTTCTAAAGACTTCAAGCATGTGTCCTTTGTCGTGAGCTTCTAAGCTCCCCGAATATCTGCTCTACAAGTAATAGACGATCAACGCTTACAAAGGATTATACTTGAAGTGCCTCATGAAAACCATCATCCACCTTATTGGTGAATAAGACTCGTACATATTCTACCCTGTAAGAGAATGTAGAATACGACTCGTCGTAACGAGGCGAAATGTGCTTCGCAAAACAAATGTTTCCTAAAAAGGCTGTACGCAATGCTGTTTCAATTCGTACGCATTGCAATAACCGTAACATTACCGTAAAAGATTAACCTTTCTGTCCCCATACTGCCCCCGGGATGCGCGATTCAAATTAAACGGTATGTTTATACAAATCTCCAGCACCAGCCATTTCCTTTTCCCGGCCGCGCGGCAAATGGATTGGTTAGGTATTATTGCTAAACCTGCCATCTCTAATTTTACCGTCTGGCGTGCGAGGCTTTGCTGTCAGCACGGTCAGGTCGTTTCTGGTCCGATCCCCGCCTACCAATTTCTAGCGCCCAATTGAATATTTCAATTACGACAATCGAACTTCTCTACACAAACAAACAAACAAAAAAACAGAAACAGAAACACAAAAGCAAAACTTTAGCAACGGAAAAGCACCCGCATCACCCGGCGAACGAGATGATGCTCGGGGTTTTGAAGCTATAAATTTTGGGCCCGAATTAAACTTGAGCCATCCGTATGCTCCCTCCCATCCTCCCTCTCTCCACCAACTCCTCGGCGGTCTGCGGAACTTGCTTCAAGGACGGTATCCGGCCCTGGAATGCCGGCACCAGCTGAAACCCGGCAAGCACCATACAAAACACACCACCAAACACACACACACTGACGGGCGTTGGCGAAAAACAAACAGTCCCCGGTGTGCTCACACACACACACACACGGGTGAGAATATTTAATTGGCAGGATAGAATTCCGTTCGGTGGATCGTTTACGGGATAAATTCGTGACCACCGATTCCGTTCCATTATTTCCTTTCGGCACCACCGTCGGTATATCTGTGGACAGGTTTGCGGGCCACGACAAGGGTACTCCGCACACACATTGCAGCCCCGGCAGGCGGCTGCGAAAGGATAACGGAAGCGAACGAACGGAGGGAGAGAGAAAGAGAAAGAGAGAGCTAGGCGATGTTTAATTAGGTGCTATTCGAGTTTCGGTTCCGTTTCCCCATCCCATCCCATCCTGCACGAGCCCTTAATGCATGATGGAAAGGCTGGCTATATACACGCTGGCCGGATTTAACACCGATGCAAAGTGAGAAAGATAAATAACGCCTAAACGTGGTTCCGTTCCTGGCGTCCTTTTTCCCTTTTTCTTGCTCTTCCGCTATCCCAACCGACCCCCGGTTTGGTATCTGTTTCGTTAAGGGTATAGGTAAATCTTTACGGAAACTTTGAAAAAGCGCTTTTTCACCTTGCACGATACGGATCCAATTTTTCGACGGTACCGGGTGTAAAGGTGCGGATTGTGTGAGGAGAAGGTTGTCTGCCGGTGCACAACACAAGGAACAAAAATTCGAGCATGAATTTCCGATACGGAATTGAAAGATGTGGGTAGCATGTATTCGTGCCTTTTTCTGTGCCTTGGAGGAAATGGAATGCTGGAACGACAGCGTGTCAGGTGTATTTTTAATCAAAATACATTTCCACTCCCAGAATGAGTACCAGAAACAATTTTGTGTTGCATTTTATTCTTCTGGTAACATCGATGGGTTTAACTTTAAAAAAAAACCAACAATTTTAAGATTATTTTTACAGAAAAAATATATATTTTAGGTGCATATAAAGGATGACGAAATCATAAAAACGCGTTTTTTTTTTGTCTTGTATCACATTTCAAACGCAAGCACATCAATATAAAACCATTAATTATTCATTACCTATTGCTGGTCCTGCGAATGCACCCCAGGTGCACCAGCGCCTGCAGCGATCGATAATGATCGAGCATGGCAAAAGGCAACGTCATTAAGCATTAACGGCGTCAAATTAATTTTATACACAACCAACCAAAAAAAAAAAAAATAACAAAATTCCACCAACATATCCGCCGTATCCGCATGCATGCAAAACACATTCGACCACGGGTTCGGTTTAAAGTTTAATTTCGTTGCGTGTGCCCGATCCAATCATTTGTGTTAAAAGCCATTAAAGTGCACTAAGCATCGGGGCATATCGGTTTGAAAAAAACCCCAAACCTGGCGGGTTTGTTTTATACTTCTCGTTATTTTTTTTCTTCGTTCCTTCCTCAACAAAGATAAAAGAGAGAGAGAGAGAGACACACACACGAACACGCACACGTGCGACAAACGGCGGCAAACGGCGGACGAAGAGGGAAAGCATCCGATACATCGATGGGACATAAATTTTGCTATATACGATCACATTAAATTCACATAAAACTCATCCATCTGAGCGTTAATACGACGATGGGGACCGTCTTTACAAAATACCAAACAAAAAAATGGGTGTCCAGCCTCCGCCCAAACCTGCGCCTGCTGGCGAATCGCTTTCCCTTCTTTCTTCGTACCAGAAAGCGCTCATCAGCGGCCGCGCAAATCGCATCAATCCGAAGGTGATCCCGGGTGCGAACTGCAGGTGGTCTTCGTCAATACGTGTGTGTGGGTTTGGCAAAGGAAGAAGCGACACACGGTGCCGTCCGTATGGGAGAGTTCCCTACGTACGAGTTACTTACGAGAACCGATCGCGATCATGTCGACGAGCAGCGGGCATTTAAGTCGCTGGCTAGAGTCGCGTCATACATGATCAGGAAAACGCAAACGAGCAATATTTATAAGCCGATATGCCCTTTGCGCTTCATTCTATCAGCAGGCCTACAGTTTGCTTGTGTCCCAAGGGACACACCGCTTCAGAACGAACGATATCAATCTCGGCCAGTGACAAACTCATCCGTCTATCTTGAGTTCACATCAACGTGCTGTGCCGACCGGGGCCGATTATTGACATTCGTCGGCGTTGCGCTCCTTGCTTTCTGCAAAAAGCCCCGCAATAACCCTTTCGCTCACCCACCTACACCCCCTGGGGTGGTGTTCTGGAATTTTTCGACATTCTAACCCGTTAGGTGGACACACACACACGATTAGTACAAAACCCCATCAGAATTAAAGCATCTACAGAAGCTTCATCATCATCATCGTCATCAGTGAGCATCACGGATATCACATTTTCCACCGTTTGTTTCTTCCTATTTTTCCCAGTTATTTCTTCCTATTCCTCTCCAGCACCATTCCGCCGGTTGTTTTGATTAATGAGATTAAAACATGAGGAAAAGCTCTGGCTAAGATCATGCTCACCTAGCGTTACTCCCGTGGTTGTGTTCAATGTACAGCAGCATCAGTGGTAAAAAAATGAAAAATCAACCCAACGCAACCCAAAAGAAAGCTAAAAACAATATATTTTTTTAAAAACTAAACCATCTAAAAAAACGTGAGCAACGACCGCTTTGCTTACGCGGTACGACCACACAAGCTTCACGATCATTTATCACAGATGGTTGAGGCCAGATACTCTTTAACAAAAAGTCTGCCAAAAAAATTAATCCTATGGGAAGTGTGTGTGAAGCTTACACAACAACAACAACAACAACAACAACAACACAGAAAAAGGGTCAAAACTTACCTTTGCGTTCCGATGCTCCAAGCATTCGTTCTACGGCGGGTGAAGGCAAACACACACAACAATGGAAGAACACAAACAACCACACCTTCAGCTATTCCGTACGCATTAATGTTTAATAGCTTCAATCCGATTTGGCATTCACGGAACGTGCATTCGCGCGACACAGCTTTAAATCCCTGCTAAATGTCCTTTCCAATGCAAGCGGTCCACGTTTAGGAAAAACTCATTTAAAGCCTAAAAGAATAATTATACAGCCGTGTGGGGGAAAAAAAACGCATAAAGGGCACCCGGAGAACGATTCACCGCCCCGGTTGCCTGAGCGTTTCTTGCTGCAAAACCCCAAACCAGGACCGGTTTCTGTTCTCTTCCGCAAGCAATAACGGCGGTGCACAGCAAAACACATCCTAGACATTCTTGCGCGCGGTGTGTTCACTGCCCTCGCCCCCAAAGCAACGAAAGCAGAAGAACAAAACGGGCAGGCACCAACAAAAGGGCAGAAGAAGGGCCCCCGTAAGAAGATTAATCGAAAATAGATCGAGCGTGAGGGCGAAGGAATTTTTGCAACATTTTGCGCACACGGGTGAGCTTTGGTACAAGCGCGCTTGCGTTAAGCTGCTGCTGAAAAGACGATCGTTTTGTTGGAATGCTGTAAGCTCGTTTCGTTTCTTTTCGTTTTATTTATTTGCTTCTCTGTCTCTCGCGCTTTGATGCGCTTTCGTGTGCTGCCGCATCCGTAGTAAACCTTTATCTACCCATCCTTTGCTAACACCTTCGCGTTGCGTATTTCTCTCTTTTATGTGTGCGTTCTGCTTTCTGCTGCTCATTCTCAACTCTCAGCGTGCAGCGTTGTGTGTGCTTTTGGATCATCCCATCGCGTGTATCGCACTAACACACGCAGGGCAAGTGGTCATGCAATGCGCTTACACCACCAAGCAGCTGATGAGGATTTGTTGTGTGTTTTTCTTTCACTTTGCTGTTTTTTTTTCCCTCCCGTTTGCAGATTACTTTCGGTGGTTCTTTTCTATACCGGCGGCACTTTAACTTCCTGCACTTCCTGCTGCTACTGCAATCTGCTCCTGGCCGTAGGCTTTGTTGTTTTCGTACGTCTGCTGCTTTTCTCTTACGCTCCCGCTTCTTGCCATGCTTTTTCTTTCTGCCTCTTTCACTCCTCGTGCACACGGCGACACATTCTTGCGCTTTGTCACATGTATGCACACACTTGCAGCGCACTGTTTACGTACACGACGGCGTACCAACACCACGGGGCAATGCGTTCTCGACGCAACGACGCGCCTGAAACAGCATCCAACATCCCGAAGGAAACTGCAGTCGAAACGCATGGGCCACCACACATCGTCCACAAAAACTAAACCATGCCCGTGTACGTGTACGTGTGCTCGTGTGAAAGGTAACTACACACGGGACAGACAGCCACAACAAAGCAGAAACGTGATTTCCAACCAACCAAGCCCAAGTGCTGCTCGCGCACACTGTCCTCGTCGCCCGTGACCATTCCTGCAGCGAACCGAAAAACACCGAACGAACGAAAAGGCAAAACGAAAAACAAAAAACCGGAAAGCAGCACAGACCACCACAGACCCGTCAGCACCGGTTGCCATGGCTTCCCTTGGCTTCTTCTATACGTGCGAAAGCTTCGTTTGCTCTCGGCACGGCCTACTAGGGCTCTTTGCTTGCTTGCTTGCTTGCTTTTCTAAAAAACCAACGTTCTCCACGGGCACACAACAAGACACGGTGCGGCTTCACTCCCGTTTGCGCCCAAACCGGAGAAAACATCAAGAGGGGGCCTGTTTCTTTTGGGGCTGCACGAGACGACGACGCACGCCAAGAAAATGTCGGTCTACTCGGAGCACGGTAGTCGTAGGCACAGGTTGCCTTTTTTTTTCGTCTCGTGCTGGTTCGCGTATCGTTGCGATGATGGCATTGGCAAAACGAACCTTTGCGATGTTAGTGGCCTCCTTTTGAAAGCATCTACCTGTGTGTGTGTGTGTGTGTGTGTGTGTGTGTGTGTGTGTGTGTGCAAAACGGCACGCGGGAATCGCAGATGAGGTGCAAGTTGAAGAGAGAGAGAGACAGAGAGCGAGAGAGATTAGAATGAAACCTGCAGTGCTACAAACAAGTACCAAACAACACACAAAAAAAAAAACAACCGCACAACACCGTAAACCGTTTTGTTATGGCGAGATGATGGGTAGATGCCTAATTCTCCACCCAAAAACATCCACCCATAACAAAGTGTGCAGTAACATACACACACATACACGAGAGCTTTGCACTTCTTTCTTTTCCCGCCACACTGTACACATTTGTTTGGTACGCGCCCATACACACACATAACACACCATGCCACCCCCACCACCAACACCACACCCACCGGTAATTTCGATCGTTTTACACAATTAGGATATTTTTGCTTTTACTTCGCCGTTTGCCGAAACGCTCGCAGAAGCTTTGGAGTAATCTTTTACTGCATCTCTTCACTTGCCCATGTGAGCACACTTTACGCTTTACGCGGTAAACTTTACAGGCTTTTCTTTTCCTTGTGGGTGCTTTGATTAAACTTCTTCAACAGGGCAAACAACACGAACTACGTGCGGGGTTGCTAACATGCTCGCAAATCTTCTTGTTTTGACGTTTTCACACTATCGGATAATTACACAGCGCTTGCAACTACTCCGGGATATCGTCCGAAGCCGGACGAAATGTACAACGCGTTACAGGCTGCATCTTCATGACGAACGAAACAGGCAGACAAACTCACCCTACGCTTTGATATTTAGTCACAATTTCTCTATGCATCCAGCACGAATATTTGATCGCGAAAATGTTTCATCGGTGCGCGATAACGAGCCGCACGTCCGCACGCTTCGAGAGATCAGAGAGAACTAACCTTTCTATGCTATGCTATGCTGCGATATGCTCCGTTATGTTCTACGCGGTGTGTGCCGCATTCTCGCAGAACGCTCGCCCGTAATGTGAGCGAGGTCGTGACAGAAGTGCTGAGAGAAAATCGGATGCGATGCTCTGAGCGGAACGTGAAAGTCAGGGATGTCAAAGCGGAATGTTGATATAAGTAGTAAAGTGCCAACCACGAAGAAATACATCTACAATTTGTGTTCCAATTGTTCTGTTAAAAACAAATTAAGAATCGATACTTATTTTTTATATTTGCTATCAAATGTTGATTGTCATACAGAAATATGCGCTTCAAACCATGTGTAATATGTTTGCTTTATTATTTTACTTCAAGGTTTTGTTTTCATAGTTTATGTAACAATCAAACTGGTGTACAAAATTAGCATATTTATTGCATTTAATTTTTATTATCGTCCCATTAGATTATGTAAGTTTAGTAAGAAAAATAATTAACTAAAAAATATGTGTTATTCTGAATTCTTAAAAGTGTAAAAATTAATTACTTTAAATTCTAACCTTTGTTAGCTGTAAAACTTGTTCCTAATATGTTGTAAAGGAAAGACAATATTATTTTAACTGTTAGAAAAAAATATTTTTTTCCAAATCGTACCGTATCTTCATATTTGCCCATCCCTACTAATAAGCGACGAACGCAGTAGGCGAAATGAACCGAACGTTAGCACGAGCCTTCTGTGTAGGGCTGCGCACTAACGTATTTCTGTTGATGTGCGTGTATTTTGCTGCGAAGTGTTAACAGAAACAAATTGGTTTAAATATATTTTTTACAATTAATTACTTATAATGTTGCAAATAAACGTATTATGATACACCGCAGAATCCACAACCTTAAATATATTTTTGGTTAAAACTAATCAAAACTTTAATGAAAATGTGTGTACATTTTTCACTTTCGTCAAATGATTCTGTAATTTAATCTCTGTTTAAATTGTTGTATGTTTGTATATTTACATTGCTAAACAAAATTAACACATAAACCAAACCGCAAACCTACGAACACGCGCGTGCTTGTTCCAAAATTAATCTTTCCATTGTGACCGGTACAGCCAATGGGCATTTCGTCGCCCGCCAAAGCAAAAGAAACTAAAACTCAACGGTTTGGTGGTTCTTCCTGTTTATCATCAGGAAATCCAA
>STHB01027770.1:0-23827 GCA_018908115.1 Anopheles rivulorum
CACCCGAAATGACGCGGACAAGGATCATTTATCATGCTACTAATCACTCGGTTTGATCGGTTTAATCATCAATCGTTGAGAAAAAATCAAAACCCCGATTGGTGGAACCGTGCGTTCGACGCGTGCAGAAAAATTGAATGGCGCAAAGTTGTACACCAGGCACTCCCTTTGCTTTGAAGGCGAAATTTAGTAGCGAATACTAACGGAACAGATAACTAAACCTTAAACGATACACTTCATCGCAAACGATTAGTGTGGTTGGGTAAGCGAGAACGAACGCCAAATGTCAAACAACCCAGTCAGTCGGCCGAAAGTCATTTTTCATCCCATTCAAGACACTGGTACACTGATTGAGAAGGATGAATGGCTTACTAAGATGGCGGTGAACGTGGCTTTTTTGCCTATGGGAATGCCAGATTACGCTTCGCTTGGTTTCGCGGCCATTTTGTCCTGTCACGTTCTGCGCGTTTATCGCAGCATCGATTGAAATTTACTACTGTATTCGCGTTTTGCACGCCAATAATAATCAACATCACCGTCGGTGCACCGGAAACGGACCCCGAAAAGACGGTTTCGTAGATCTGCGATAGAGCGGTTCTCGGCGTGTACGCCATTCGCCATTCCTTCGCAACACTTGGAAATGTCTTAGGGCTGCGGGAGGAAATTGTGCCACAAGTTTCAAGGGAGACATAAGTTAGATTAGCTGGCAATGTTCGGGTGCGCCCGAACCGAGAAAAAGGATAACGAGTACGAAACATCAGCTCGGATGCGCTTAGCAGTATCGGTGTGTCCTCATGGCCGTATCATGGTTGTCCAATCGCGGGAGCATTAAAGGAATCCTTTCGCTCGTATTCTATTTACTGTCTTTTTTTTTTGGGGAGTTTCGATAAGCATTTCTTTTAACCCTTAAGAAGATAAGGTGTTTTATCCTAAAACATAAATAAAATATTATATTCGATTCGTTTGAGGCAAGAATTACTTGCTAGCGAAAACAGAACCTTAGACTCAAAGGGTTATGAAGGGATTTTCCTTGCGTTAAGAAAGATATTTCGCTAAAAGTAGTAAAAAGGATACTTTTTCTTCCATTTTTATTACCTCGACTTTCGATTTTCTTCACACAAAACCACCACCGAGAGCTCTCGTGTCCCTTCAGCCACCCTTTTCTTCTGTTTTTTCAACCGCCCCTCCGAAGCTGTTCCATTATATTGCCCGGGACCGCCATAAATCATCTTTTACTAACAATGATAAATGGTTCGGCGGTTCGGCGCTTGTTTTCGGCTTCACTTTCTTCCCGCCTGACGCTTGATTTGACTATCCTTCTCGTTGGCGGATTTCGAAAGGACGATTTTCTTCGATTCGGAACAATTGTGGCGTGTGGAGTTGAGCGCACCCGATCCCCGGGGTGGCACCGATCCAACACTTTTAACAGTGACCCAGCGTAATCTTCATCCTTTATTTGGAGTTCGGACGAATCGGCGAAGGAACGAAGGATGTGTGTTATCAGTGAAATTGGGAGTCATGGAATAAGAGAATTGCTATTCGCTTACTGTGCGGGCTTCTGGTTGGGTGAATATCTTCTTTTTTCTATTTTATTCTATTTATCAAAACCGATGAACGATGAGCTCCATTTGGAAGTGCTAGTTCATGCTGAGATGGGTATTGTAAGGGTGTTTTATATTATGAAGCGCGAAAAGCCATAATCAACTAAGCGATTAACGGATCAATCGATACTAATGGGTTCTATGCTTAATGTTAATGATGCAGAATTAACGACTTGTATATACATTTGTCTACTTTTTATGTGAATGAATTTTTTTTTGCGTATAAAACCTTCAAATATAATCTTTTCATTACGTTTTGCAGGATATTTAATGCAACATGCTAACTATTTATTATTTTAAGAATATATTAAAACCTCATAAATTATTTAGCAAGAACAGTACTATTTCACACACCCATACTCTTATAAAGGGGGTGGCAAAATGACCTCACGCATAGAAAAGGATACAAAACAAAAAAACAAATAATTGCCCACGGTGGGGCTCCACTGCTGAACGGTGAATAATTAGTGACGCTAAAACGCTTCTGACATAATAATATTTACGATTTTCCGCGAAGAAGTGTTAACATAAATATTAATAAAAACGCTTTCGCAAACAGCACAAACGGACGATACGGCTGGGACCTCGTTTGTTAGTTCCGGTTATTTATTTATTTTTTTTAAGCAGGAATACTCGCTGGTTCTGGAAATGTCCTCAACAGCTTGGTACAGGTGCTCCTTGCTCCCTTTTGGGGTGGATGGTGGTCCTTCGGGTCACGCGGTCAAGCTCGGCAAGCGTGAAATGAGCGGAAAAAATAAACCCACATCGTCCAACGTTGTTGGAGTCTTTTCGAACATTGGGAAACATGTTCGCGAGCGAAGGGAATAAAACTGACGTCCCTACTGGAACGGTGGATTCTTCGGCAATATTGCTACTTCCACTACAAAACCTGGTGGGTGAAAATGTGTTGCTGAATTTGTAGTACACGGCCGTCTGTTTCTTCACCCTTGCAAGGAACGGACGGTCCATTACTGGACTGAATTAATTAGTCCAACCGATGGCGTCGCCTTACAACCGATCTTGATGTACCATCGGCACGACATCGGTCTGGGGTATTTCTGTTTTTTTATTTTTGTTCTACACCTCCCGAACAGGGCGTTTGTTCGCGATTTCCCACCATTCCGGGATTAAATCACCGCTGAAAATGGTTAACCATCGCAGGACCAGAACAGTTCAGCCCATCCTTGGGGGATGAAAGAAACGACGACAGCGGTCATAATTTAATCGGCCCACCCTACGAAAGGGTTAGATTTTTCAATTAAATACAAAACTGCACTACCGGTGCCTGATGACGGTTCGGACCTAGTCCGATGACTTACATGTGTCGATCATAAATCACATACATACACACACACCTTGTAATATTCAATGTAGAGCAGATTTTTTTTCAGGTTTTGTTTTTCTATTAATCCTAACGTTCCTTCGTGTGAACGGGTTACGCCTCGTCACGCGAAGGTATTTAAAATTCATAGCTATTAAATATAATTCAATTTTTATCTATCATTTGTACGGGTTACGATCCTTGTGTTTTCCATCTATTGTGGGGTGTGTGCATCGTTGCAGCATGATCCTATCGGGCGGGAAAAAACTGGGAGGAACCGAATCTTTTTTAAATCACTCATCACGTTGTTTGATTAATGAATGTGTTGGTTGTAATATGTGGAAACGTGAAACAATACATTATACTGTCTCATAAGATAACATATCATTGATAAAATGAAATAATTTTATATTATGTTAAATTATGTCTTATACATACGTAACGAATTGGAAGAGGAATAAACCGATAGTTTTATTTAATTTACAAATATTTACTTTAAAAAAATAATATTTATTTTTAGCTTTCAAAAATTAACCTTTTAATTTATAATATTTAGTTATTTTTAGGTAATTTTTAAATTAACTCATTACTGCATTTTTTTAAATCAGTAAAATAATAAATTATGCCTGCAAAACCATCGTTTCAATAATTGATATCTTGAAATATTTCGTTGTTTCACTTGTTTCGCCTATTGCTCAATAGATGGCAGCACTCAAAACCACACACTGTCGGAATGGGAGGAAGGAAGCGAAATTCCTTCCTTGTCAATTTTTTAACATATTTGCGATCAACACTTCATAGATGTTTATCAATTTACTTTATAGAATGGTTTATATAAAGACTGAACATTTTCTAGAATAGAATTCAATAGCGATGTCACTATGAATAGCAATCAAAAATTTATTTCAAAGAAAAATAACGAAAAACTGGAAGATTAAAAAAAAAGTGCTGCTTCACCTATATATATAAAATAATATGAGGATTATTAAATATATTATTGAGGTGTATGAATGATGTCATAGGTGAATTAATAGATACAGAAGGAATAGAATTCTTGCCACATTATGATTTAAACTATTGCTAATAATTAACCAAATAAACTATTTATTAGATATGAAAATTCTCCCTTGACCTTGTTACTACTAAGACTGTTAATACTAATTATGCACCAATTACTACGTGAATAATTGAGTAATAAAAAAAAAGTTTTCCTTTAAACGTCCATACATGAACAAAAATAAGTTTGACATAAAGTTCTTCTATTGGAACAGAAAAAAACTCGTATGACTCATATTAAAACCGATAAATGTCACTAACAAAATTGATATTGCTTTATAACGCAAGCCAAAACCATTGATTAAATGTAACCTTAAGTTACTCTCCGGCATCGGTGCGAAAAACCTTTTAAGCTCGGCCCGGAAGCGGAAGGTCGTTACTTTCCCACAAAACTTCCTACATCGCACTGTTTGCCGAAATGGCCCGAGAGGTCGGTCCAATAAATCTCGTCCTCGTTGTCGGCCACATTTAGAACTCACCGATACCTCACAGCAACATCCAATAATCGAACATCTTCGTACCTTTGCATGTCGTCACGGCCGAATGATTGTTTCCCGTTTTGCCAAACCCCTCCCGAGCTGGTAAACAATAATTAAAAGTCAATTGTTCGTATCCGAATGAAACATTAGAAGTAGGGAGGAACCAAAAAAAATAGAGCTGGACTTCCACAGCCGACCCACATACGTTTTCCTTCATCGGCACCGACTGTAATCACTGACAATCGATTCGCCGAGGGGTTGTACGTTTGGTTGTCTCGTGTGTGGCATAATACCTTTGTGCCTTCTAAATTACTGGCACACTTCCAACGGGTAGGTCGTGGCGATACGTGTGCTGCTGCTCCCTTTTCTATCACGCCGCTTCGCCGGATAGTTGGTGGTTCCCACGCCAAAATAACGCAACACTTCAGATCACAATCGCGTCGACAGTGCATTATCTGTTTCGGTAGTCTTTGTTGGTGTTGCACCCCTGCCAGGAGAGTTATCACTCAATGTTAGATTTTACTTACAGTGAGTGACACATTATTTACTTTAGAACTTCTTTGAACTTTACTTTAGAATCTGCTTTGATAATATGCTTCAAAAAAGTGTTACACTTATTCGTAACCTACTGTTTATCCTGCAAAAGGTGCATTTTTCTACTGTACTTGGTGTGACGATAGCAAAAAAAACGATCCTTCCAGAGGGAGAAAAGAATCCCTCCGACATTTATTGTCTTGTTCTGTTTCCCATGGAACCGCCGGTACTGTACGCGAAGGGTTTTTGCACCAGGCATCACAATACAATCGGTGCGCGGTACCATCCCCTACCTAGCATGCGTTAGCATTTACTTACCAAAAGTTACTCACTAATCGATCGGATGAGGCCGAAACAATATTTCCTCCGCGTCATCTACGCCACACGCTTCCCCGCACACTGCTCAACGCAATTGTTCGAAGCGATTGTTAGCAGACAATTGCATTATGTTACTGTGTGCCCAATTTATACCCTTCGCACACTGTTGCACTATTATCTTTAGCGTCTCACCACGGCATAGACCACCAGCGGAGGGTTAAAAAGGGGTTAGACTTTCTTATTTAAAAAAAAACCCACCGGGAAGCTGTTGTTTATTTTTTAAATCTGAAAATTGTGCTTACTGTAAACATGATTACTGGCGCGCAGCAACAATCAAAGCAAACACACTGCTACTACCACCACTACTACCGTTGCTGTCAGTGCTGTCAAACCGATCTGTCATAGAGGTGTTTATAACTACACAAAGGACCTACTTGGATGTGGCACGGGTTCATCTTTGCATGCTGCGGTTCACTTGGACGTTGAAGGTTGTTTACACTTTCGGTGTTAATGTTTGTCGTGGCATAACGACCGAAATCAGTACGCTTCATTTCACGATGTATGAATATTTATCACACTTGTGCGCACATGAAAATCGCCATGGAAATGGATCACGTTTTTCTTTCCCCAAAAACCAAACCATCGCGTATCGGGGTACTCAATTTTACGATTTTCCCAAGGTAGTAGCATAAAATCTATCGCTCGCCCTTCGCTGCCGAGGATAAAGCCTTAGGAAGGTGGAGAAGAAGCAGAAAATAAAACTCCATATCGTGGTGCCAGACACATCCGCTGTGTCGTGAAAAAAAAGGCTGAAAATATGTTACACTGATTCCCCACATGCTCTGTTCTGTGGAGAAACATAAAAAGGACAAAGATGACGCTTTAAAATTGTCCCCAATACTTGTGACTCCCTTTCAACAGCATGTGATAAATATTTATACATTTGTTATAAGCCCGGTTTTGAACCGTTACGGCGTGACCGAACCAACCACCGGAACCGTACGCACCTCCCAAGCGTAAGTGTGTCTGTGTGTGGAAAGTGTCACGCATGGACGAAGAAAGCGGAAAAGCACGTTCGCGTGAAAAGCACAAGAGAGGAATAAAGAAAGGAAGAGGGTGAGAGAGAAAAAAGAAACAACATCATATAAAAAGTTATTGTTTACTTGGAAGATGTGCTGGTTAGAAAGGAGTTGGAATGAAGTTCGCAAGGACTCGATTTAGATATGTGTGTATACGTATTTGACTTTATGTTACTCAGCTATCGAAGCGCCCTAATAATCGTCATCCATCTCACGAGCTGGTTCGGTGGCACGAGTCATTTTACGATGATTCAGCAACCTTCTGATAATTTATCTGTTTTTTTCTGCGTCTTCTTCGTCCTTTTATTACTTTTGCTGGTATTTTTCCCCGTGCTCTGGTGCGCCCTTGCAGTGGCCCCTTTTTTTTTGAGCATCAACAACCGTAAGTGGTGATGTGGAAAATATGTTACTTAATATTTATGATCGCCACCCGTCCACCAACGGGAGTGGGAGAACACACGGGTGCGCTCTTACACACACCCATTGCTGGGAGGAAAATCGATCTGGTTTGTGTGTGTATGTGTAGGTAGGTAGAAACACACACACACACACACACACACCGTGGGATTATTATCACTTCACAGCATTCAGCGGGATGACTTTGGCCAGAAGTCACTTAACGTGTACGAGATACTTATGAATTATTGTTGCACCACCACCCCAGGGTCGGGATGACCTCACCCGAAAAAAGGGGGAAAAAGACATTTATCCTATCTGTTCGCACTGTTCACCAGGTCCGAAATTGACCTTATATCGCTTTGCACACTTGAACTGGTGCAGTGTGAAGTGTGAGAAAATGTTTTATTCCCCTGAGGTCCTGCTGGGATTAGGATTTGGGCGAATTTATTGGTGGTATTTCTGGAAAATCATTGTAAGGGAGAGGAAATTTGATAGCTTTAACAAAAACATATTGACGGTGGATTGGGCCGAGATTGACAAATAACAAAATTCTCCTCTTATTGCAGATTTTATTTTCGGTAAAATTTGTTGTAAAATAATTTTAAAAAAAACATGAGAATTGTCATGACATTTAAACAAATTGTAGGTTTTATTCTAGAGTTCTTGCTATTATCATAATTAAATAACAAATTTATTTAAAGAATGACTAAAAAACTGGACACAATTATTTTGCCAAGATGAAACCATTTAATCATACTAATTTATCACAGCCAACGAGAAACAACAGACAAGCTTTCATCTTCCTGTACTGGACTGGATGTAATTTCCTTCAATTTCTTTAATTAAAAAACTTCAATCATCTTCAGTCGGTTGTCCAGAACGATTCAATTATGGTTGGCCCGCGCTCGTTAGTGGCAGGGCATGGAGTCCTGTTCTTTGACGGAATAAAAACGCTGCTCCATTCTTCTGCAAATATTCTTCGCTTAAGAAATTCAAAAGCACCGTAATTATCCCCTTACCGTAAAGGCTAACCGGGGAATTATTATGATTGGATTACGACAAAATTATGACATACTTTTGATGGTTTTTCGTCCGTGATCGTTTCCGACCTTCCTACCATGTGCAGCCATGACTTTCATCCTAATCGTGTCGCCACAGTGACTTTTGGGTCTTGTTGCGACCATTTGCAGCCCAATAAACAATTCCCAGGGCGATATCACACACTCACACACCTCTCAACCGTTGTGTACGTTTCAAGCCCACTTCAGACGCAAACGCAAACACCAACACAACCGACCAGAGCGGGATGATTAATACGCTGCTAGGCCAAACTTTCAAGTGTCATACAGATAATGCACTTCGCACCACTCGAGTCGGGTGGCGATACCCATTCTCACCAGCAGGACATTCCATTATTTTCGCATTATCACTTCGGGCTCATCGTTTTTCCACCCTCGGTTTTCACCCATCACACAGGGTGAATGCAGGACGACAAATCATTCCCGAGTTTTCGTCCCTTTTACAGCCGCACGGTGAACGAAACGTTTTGGCAGGGCCGAAACGGTGACATAATCTTGGTAATGATTTAATTAAAAAATCTCTTCACGACGAGCGAACAAAAATCCCGCGCTAGGGTCGGTTGATACGGTTGTCGTGTTGTTTTCACTCTCCAGCAAACCAGCGTACGAAATCAAAGGGAAGGAAAATTATTATTAACAAAAAAAAAAAATCAGGAACAACTGAGGGCCAGCGAAACGAAGAAGGAAACATCCGCGCCGGTAGCATATTTTCCGTGTTGCATTAGCTGCCGGGCTGCCGTCACTAATAAATTCTAGGGGCCAATAATCAACTACCATAATTTCGCACGTGGCTCACGATGACGTATGAATGACGCAACACACGCCAACCGGCACGTGTGCTCGCACGGCCGCCCACGGATTGTGCATTTCGTGCGTTTTTGTCTGGTTCTTCTTTGCCCCGGCAGCAGCTCGGTGTAGTGGAAAGTAGACGGTACAACTTCGACAACGTTCTCTATCGCAGTGTGGTGTGATTACGCTCAAGTGTCCGCCTTATACTAGTCGAGTGGAACTGGATTACAGTATTGGAAAATGGAAGGTTTTTGTTTTCATGCTGTTACGATGTTTATCTCAGCAAGAACACACCCTAAACGGTACCATCGTATGCTAACGGAGCGTTAGTCAACTTGTTTGAGAAGCGTGCAAAATTGTGCTAAAGTGCTGCTTTTCACGTAGTGATTAAAACCGTTTATGTGTACCGATAAGTTGTGATTTGTTCGGTGGGATTAATGACAAGATTTTATTTATCTTGTGTTTTTTTTTTTGCCTGGAAATGAGAAATGAGTGAAAAACTAACTTTTATTCTTTAGTTAGGTATAAAGTTTATAGCACAAATTAACCATTATTGTTTATACGGTATCGTTCAATACTTAATGCGAATTGAGACGATTAGTAGAAAGACCAGACAATAGACCTGAAGGTGAATATACTTGAATATACGTGCAAATAGGTTATAACAATAAATCTTGTAAACACATCTTGTAATTCAAAACACCACCAACACCTGCAGAGCGCAGTAAGAATAGAGACAAAGACAATGTTATATTGAAATGCAAATCTCATGTTGCCATAATATAGTGTATTAATTAAAATAACTAATTTTAGTACAATTCCTCTAACTTAACTCTTGTTAACCTTCTAATCAAGCTGATGTCTCTGGACTTAACAACCTAAGGTTTGGTTTACTAGATTTACTTTTTCTATGGAGCCGTATTGACAGTTGTTGGTAAGGAAGAACTATCCGAATAGGATTTACCACGGGCCAGGTAAGACTGGCGATCTATTTTCAAATTTGTATCAGATTAGGTAGATTTATTATAATTTAAAAACTATTTAACCATTTTTAATTTTTATGGCTCACAAGCCACACTCAATAAAAAAATGGAAGAATAACTTTAGTATAGTTTTTAAAATAATTTAATAATTACGGATATATATTTTAGACCTACCGTTTGTAGACCCAATTAAAAAAGAAAATTATAAATAAAAATTATATTGTTGAGGAAAAAATACATGTTTGTTTCGTACAAAGTACAAAGTAGAATTTAGTTTTATAAATTTTACTTTGTAAGCATACTTTAATTTTTAGTACAACTCCTCTTAATACGCTATAATAAGCTATAATAAGCTCCTCTAGTAATCACTCTAAGACAGCTAAATTAAGCTTGTTATAGTAACTATTGCAAACCTGACTAGTGAATCCATAAATTCAAATTTATTTTAGTGCATGGAAAAATATTAAAATTATTAACCTTCCACTCCGCGTTCTATTCTTCACTCATCATTTCAAACATTATGAACAAATTTCCTACCGAGTTAGAAAATAATAATTCACGTCAGAACATCACCGACGTGCACACTTACCGCAGCTTCAAATTCCCGTCGGTATACACACAGCAACAAGAAAAACACGGTCAAAACCAAAAACCCACCGACGGAAAGGATCTATCAAGTCACGGAAAACCACGTTTTCCGCCGGAATGTTGTCGGAATAGCCCCGGACACAAAACTATGCTCCGTCCCGAGGGGTGAACGATTTTCCACCCGGTCCTTCCAGAATTCAATGAATTGAACTGTGTGCGTGCGTGTGTTTTTTTCTTTCTTTTCTTTACACTTTTTCACTTACTGACCACCGATTCTGCCGCTGGTTTTTCACCACCGGGTGAAAATCTAAACTACGGGAACAGTTACCGGCCACGAGGGATTTGCTGTCAATCGATTCCGGAAGGGATTGCAAAGGAATCTTTTTCTTAAATTAGTTACGATTTTACCTCCCTGCGAGCCGTTTTTTGCCGGTGTTCTCTTGAAGCGCTATTTTAAAACCACGCAGGACGGAACGAACCTTTGTAACAGGTTGCTGGTGTAAAAAGTTCCAGGCGGCCATGGCACAATTGGATCCGTTGGATGTTTTTATTTTATTCTCTTAAGCACACCAACGCGGGGGAAGGTGATAGAGGGAAGGAGGTGGAAGACCTGCTTGCCTCGACCCGTTGGGTTCCCTGGAAGGGAGGACCGCACACCACGGTCACCTCGATCGGAAGGAACAGGAAACAGGAGGTCATTCCAGTGCTTACCGGAACCGAAACCGGAACGGTCCTGTGCTGGTTTGGCAAGTGGCCTGCCACGGCCTGCCGGTTGGCACGGTCCGCCAACAAAACAACGCCCAGAAAGGGGGCGAGGGAGCCGACCAGAAGCATATCCTGCTGCCGGTTGTTATCTGTCTCCGGTCTTGCGGAGCGAGCGAGCATTCGCAATGCACCGGAGTTCCAGCTTGAAATCGAAAACCTCCGAAAAGGATATTACGTACGTCCGCCAGCACTTTTCGCGCTCGGTCGAATGGCACCTGGGAGGGGGAGCGAGAGGGGAGTGGGGGGGAGGGCATGGGAGTGTTTCGATAGGGGAAAAAAACACAAAGTTACCACTTGTCAGGTGAACGTAACATGGGGCGGGTTGAGTGGGCAGAGGGAATAGGGGGGTGCAAGGGTTAACCGGGATACATAAAGGAAGGTAGCAATCATTTCATTCATTCATCCATCCATCGTGCCCAAAAAGGATGTGTGCAGTTTCGGGTTTTCACCGAAAAACCCCCAACGCTGGCACTGTTGCGCATTTTCGTGCGCGCTATCCCATCCCTTCTTGCCACCCGCTCTCCCGGTTGCTAGTG
Organism: Anopheles rivulorum; assembly: GCA_018908115.1. Classification (NCBI taxonomy): domain Eukaryota; kingdom Metazoa; phylum Arthropoda; class Insecta; order Diptera; family Culicidae; genus Anopheles; species Anopheles rivulorum. Next base: position 11,528 of record STHB01027770.1, read on the forward strand.
TTATCACCGGTGGGAAAGTGAAATTCGTCCTCCCACGTCGGGTGGCAACGTGGTTGCGTTCGAGCAGGACACTACTAGGGGGGGGGGGGGGGAATGTATCTCTCTCCTTCTCTCTCTCGCGCGCTCTCTCCTTACGGACCAACACTTCACATTTGCAGGGCAACAAAAGCAACCCCAAAAACCGAACGTAGTGTGTAATGACAAATATCCTTGATATACCAACGCCTCCCATCCACCCACCCCGGAGCACCCGCGCACATCCTCCAAAGAGCAGGAAGGAAAAAGGAAGTGGTTCCAGGATCCGTCTCTTTTCCGCACAATTCATCACCACAACTCTCTCGGTACGTCCGTTCCGGACACGGCTTTTGCCACCCATTGCTCCCACGACCCCAGGAAAGGGAGTTTTCCAACCTTCCTTCCCTCACGCCGTCATCATCACTTCCCATTTCCTTTGTGTCTAGCTTACTAGCTGGAAAAGCACCGTTGCCAGTGGACGGTGGACTACGATTGGTGGTTGCTAGGGACAATTTATAGCTCCGCCTCCGGTGAAACGAATCCTGCAGTAGTGATGTCCTTTTCGCTCCACGCTCGCGCGCTTTGTATCGCCTGCAGTGTGTGCTGCGTCACGTTTACAACGCGGGATTATCCACTCGAACGCTCGTACGCTTGGAGCGCTGCCGATTCGAAAACTGTCTGAAACTGTTGGCGGAAAGCGTGAAAAACGAAAATATCCTGAAACGGCACGGCAGGAACCGTGAAGTAAAGTTAAATAGGAAATGGATGACGTTTTACGGTCGATGCTGAGCGGCAAAGCGGGAAGGTATGAATGTTGTTCCTGCACACGGGTGTGTGCGCGTGGGAAGAAGACAACAGTGTTGCCGTTTCACCTTCATGCTGTGTGCTTGCGTCGCTGCTTAGCAGGACGATACCGCTGCTGGTGGTGGAAAAGCGCATCGAAAGGGAAAATCACCCATTCCCCGGGCGGGAGGGTTGCATGCAATACATCGACAACGTCCGCGCACGGCCACTGGGGGTTGTTTTTTTTTCACGCTTTGCTCTTGCCCTTACAAACAGCCAACCAGCGATCGATCCGGCACTCGGAGCATCCTTCCCATCCGCGGAATGAGTGAAGCAATCGGCGCACTTCCGAACAGCAGGAGCACTTGTCTCCGGACAAACCGGAGGGATTATCGCACATTCGGCATTCGGTGGCGATGGGTGAGCGAGAGAGAAAGAGAGAAGGAAGAAGAGCAGAAAAAAGCAGACCGAAGCGGAACCGGAATACGGGAGGCGGCAACGGATAAGGATTTTTGTTTTTATCGTCCTCTCGCCCACCGGTTTGAGCCGTGCTTGTGTACGCGGCGGCGGCTGCCTTGTTCCTCTGCCCGGGTTTTGACGAACTGTGGTTCACTGCTGCCAGCGGCAGGAAAACGCACTTAGTTGTCACCACGCGCTACGACCATACGCAAGGTTTCTCCGTTGGTCAACCGTCGCCTAGGACGTGCGTTTGTGTTTTTGCTGTGTTTCGTGTCGTGTCCGTTACTGCTTAGGTACGTGTGCAAAACTTACGAAAGCTTGGATGCACTTTGTGGAGAATGTGATTGTGTGTTTTCTTTTGTCCAGTGTGTGTGTGCGTGTGTCACAAAAAAGCAGAAGCAAGCTCAGGACCACAAAAGGACCTGCCTGGTACAACAACATCCGTGGCTTAATAAATATTAGAGCAATTTTGATATAAGAAGAGTGTGCTTAGGACGAACGTGAAGATGATACAAGTGATCTAAGATATTGAAAAATAAGGACCTTAGAGAATCTTCGAGTAAATGTTATTTAATGATGATGTTCAAGTGTTTAGTAAACTTTCAAACTGTTAGCAAAACTGTGAACAATTCTGCAACAAAAAAACCTAGACAAAATTTCGGTTGATCCTAAATTGATCTTCCCGAGCTTCAGAATGGCATCCTTTCTACTGGACTCCTGCAAGCGACACTGACAGCTCACTTCCAAACCATTTGTTCAACTGGTTTTATGCAAATTTTCCCACCTACACCAACTGCCCCCCCCCCTCTTTCCCTTCCCCATACACACATACACATACTTGCACTCCTTGGTGTGTATATTTTAACTCCTTTTTTTTTGCTGTGTTATGTTATCATATCACACCCACTATCGTTTCGCTCGTCCGGACCGGATCTTGGCCGGATTTTCATCCGGATGCGACGGACAAGTACAAGTATCCCGTGAGTCCAAAATCCAAACAAATAAAAACACACATACACAACTACAATAGCTACAGCAAAAAAAGTTGGAGGAAGTGTTTGGTCCCGCTATCCGTGGGTCTCTTTTTAACGCCCCGGGGGGGCAATGAGTGTATGTGTGGGTTTGCGAATTTTTGGGGCCACATTGGTATACGTGTTTGTGTGTGTGTGTGCACACAAACAAAAGCTCGGTGGGGAAAGCCTGCGCAAAAGGCGCTCCTTGTTTTTTTTGTGTGTTTTGTTGTTGTGTTGCCCTGATATCTGAGGCTTTCTCCCTCATGCGAGACCCACCAGGCTTTTGTAGGTGGTCAGCATATATACTTGCTTGTTTTTTTGTGCCATTCACCATCACTGATGTGAAGTGTACGCCATGGGCTTGGATGGACCTTCGCGGTGGACCAGGAAATGGAAGGTGTCCGGTAACGGTAACCGGCCAGTTCCGTTACGCTTTTCCTGTTCCACTCCATGGACCGGTTACCGGTTAGGCTGTTCTAGTCACCATGACCACTCGGGTCATTCGCTGGGGCGGTTTCGTGAGTTTTTTTGTTTCGGGAAAGTAACAGAATAGTAGCGATTTTATTGTTTCATCCTGGCTGGCAAGAGACAGCTTACCGACCGTTCTGGGAGATTTTACAACCGTTTTCCGGTAGGCTATTTTTTTTTTTTGTTTTTCGCGAACAAAGAAATAAAAGACAATAACAAGATGCATTTTTTTGGGAGATGGATAAACAGAAGGGTTTACAATTCTCTTGTTTAGTGTATGTATAGAATGATGTATAGTTTGCAAGATCCCGTCGGATTTTTTGCATATCCTTAATTACTTGATTTTTCAATGATTTTAAAGAATAACTTCAAAATTGGTAACTAAATCTTATCTCGTAACCAACTACTACAACTCTTTTGCGCTTACTGTTTACTTACTAGAAATTGAGAAGTATTTAAAACACATATTGAGGTAAACAGTGAAACAAGTTAAAGAAAATGTACCAAAGTGACGAAAGGGAAAATATGCAACAAATGCACTTAATATTCAAGAAGCAGTAACATTACTTGTGTGTGAAAGTGTGAAACAATACAAGTGTGATAAAGTGTGACAATCTTGCTAGTGGAAGTGAAAACAACCAATAAGTAATACCAAAACCAAAACCAAAACAACAGCAACAGCAGAAGAAAAACAAAACAGGGAAAAGTGGCCGCTGCTGTGGCTGCCGGTTACGCTGGTGGCGTGTGTGGCGGAAGCATCCACGGTCACGGGGAGGGCACGACGGGCGGGCCCGTACCAGGCGCGAGTACGATCGGCGGCATCGGTGCGGACGGACGGGAGCACGTATCCAAGATTCGACTGAAAGCTGGAAAACCACGGCCGGGCAGCGTTGAGGACGGTTGCAAAATTATGATCGATATCAAAAGCTCGCCCGATTATCTGAATCGGTCCTCCGGTGGATCATTCGGTAACTTTTCAATGTTATTTGCTGGTAATTATAATGATACGCGACAACCAACAAAACGTCTTTCGCTTGTGAGGTTTCCCCGGCAAGGTTCGGGGACGTTTGTGTCCAAAGATAATGTTAAATTTGTAATAAATAAATTTATTCTATGTTCATTGCAATTCGTGAAAGAAGTTTAGAGAAATGTAGCTAACGAAAGGATAAAGCGTAACAAACAGAAATAAAACATTAAATAGTTAAGTTATAGATAATTTTCGAAGATGAAAAAGAGAAAAAGATGCAAGCAGGATTAAATAATTTATGAAAAAAGTATAATAATGATAGCAACAAAGAAGATTTCCATTGTTTAACACCTATACTAACGCCAGGATTTTCTTTCCCTTTTGCAGACTCTTCGTACAAATCATCATGGGGCTCACACAGCTCGTCCCAGAGTCAAGGTACGGTGTTTTATAATTTATTATCTCACACTCTTCAGCATAGTATCCGCACGCCCAATATTTGCCCAACTTGACAATGTGCCCTTAACGGGGGACTAAGGGAAAACCTGCCCTCAAGTAGCAAGAAATGCCAGTCAACCGAAAATTTCATTATCTTTCCACTCTCGTCCACAACCGCGCGGCCTGCTGAAAGATGCTGTGATTACTTTGATAGACCACCCACGGCAGAATCACCCCCCGTGGGGGACGCCATTGTGAAACATGCTCTGGTAGCTCGTTCGCTGGCTATCTCCTACTGTTACGCCTCGTCAGATAATGTGTACAATCAAAACTAAACTAATATCAAAAACAAATGTCACGCTTTCGTGCGCCATCTTTCTGACTCCAGCATCCCGGCACCTCCCCTCCCCCCCATGGTGGAGCGGCGAGTTAAAGTTCAAAGCAAACAAAGCTGGCAAAGGAAGCACAACACCGCCCGATACCCGGGGGCGTTAATCCGACAGCTAAAGGTGGCCGCAGACGCTGTGCGCCATCTTGTTTTTTTGTCCCCAGCGGTCACGACTTGAAAGACACTTCACCAACAGCTTCGCTTCATCACTTTGGCACGGTTGAATAATTCGATTCGTGTTCGCTGTCGGGTGAAGCCAAAATTTGCTCCACACTGTTGGAAACAACTTTTCGTGTTATTGCTCCGCATCGCTCCGCATTGAGGTTGTTTGTTTGCTTGATGTTTTGGTGCTAAACGTTCCGATAAAGGCTAAATGGCTACCATTTGTGATATGTTTTTTTTTGTTGTTTTCGTGACTACACCTTTCCAAAAATTAGTATGCAGCAAATTGAAGCAAGTTATTAATTTTATTGTTGATGTATACTTCTTGCTAATTGTTTTGGCTTGTTTTATAATTTGTAATTTTATCACAGAGTTTTCTCCTTTCTTAAAGATTATTTTACATTATTGTATCCGTACTTGTGTAAGGAAATATTTATTTCTGTATTTATTATTTATTCATTTATTTTAAAGTCGTATTTCATTTCTTTTATGATTCTTGCTTTATCTTTTATTATTGTATTTCTTTACATCTATTTCCTTATTCTTCTTATATTGTATTTCCTTATTATTCTGTCTTCTATGATTATGTCTTTTATGATTATATAACTTTGTGTTGTTAAAAAGTGACCTTTAATGGTCTAATATTTTGAAGTTTCTCTCTTGTTCATAAACTTAATTGTCTTTTTCTAGCGAATTATTCTTTCAATCTCAATTTTGAAACCCCAAGTATTCATTAACAATTAGCGATAAAACACTGGCAAAATATTCCATTGTTCCAAACAACCGATCGGGCACCACACCCAAACAGCATCCACAGGATTGTGGCACTAAGCTCACGCGCTTGGGTAACTTTTCATCCCTTTTCCAATTTACGGTCACGCTTCGTTTGGCAGGTTCAAACGACATTCCGGTACCCCGAGGGCCGGGAGCAACACTCTGCACCAGCGTACCATCAAAACCCTTACCGTCGATGCGTGTGTGTGTGTGTGCGAGATGGTGTTACAAATTACACCCCGCGGCGTGTTTCCCTGACACAACATTAAAATTAAACTTTCGCGCAAACCGTAACCGGGGCCGTGTCTGGAAGGCAAGTCGAATGGCGACCGAAGCCACCCGGCAGCGGCATCTCATTTTGCGAGAGCAATGGTAGGGACCAACTAAAAAAAAAAATGGCAAAGAATTACCAACAGCACACATTGAATGACAAAACTTCGTGTTCCATTGCCCTCGGGGCTGGTACAGGGTGCAAGAATCCTTTTGGCTTTTTGATGTACGTGTGTGTGTGCGAGTAGGGTTTGGGTTTTCCGTGGTGTGCTCCGATGGCCTGAGGGCACCTTCACACCGTGCTGTGTCCTGCTGTGGATCCGTCTTCGATGAGTGTGTGTGTGTGTGAGGGTGGGTTTGGAAAATTCAATTTGAGCTAGATCAAAAAGTGGTTTTTGATGATTCGCACTGATTGTAAACAATAAAAGCGCGAACGTCGCTCGATTCCAAAAACCCGACCCGGACAGAATCGGTCGAATTATATTGCCCCCGGGGGCAATACACACTTTCGCGTGTATCCGATGTTCTTTTGGCAGGCAGCGTGACCAAACCGAACCGACAAGGTACGGGGTCGGCTAGGGTGACCGGGATTTGAAATTGCGTGAAGAAATGTTTTTCTTCCGCTCGTGTGATTTCGTATGATTTTGGTGCATGATTGAGCGGTACTGTATGGGAAGGATGATGGGTAAAGTGTTTAGGGGTAGGTTTTGTTTTTTTTTTTGGATGACATGTCAAATCTGGCGTGCAATCTTAGGTGGATATAGCAAGAATAACATCGGTAATCCTTACCGATTGAAAGCACACCTAATAGAGAGTATATAGAGAGACCTAATAGAAGGGATATTCATAACCATTTTTGGGCATTTGAAGGTTTTTGTTGGAGACATGATTGGTGTATTAAAAATTTTATTGAATACTTTCAAGAGCTTCAACATAATTCTGAAAATGCTTTTTAACAGCCAAACTCTTCTGAATGTTCGTTTTTAAAACTCTTCTTCTCTTCTCCATTTCCTTCTTGACAAACTTATTTTAAAGTTAATCAATTTTATCGTAACCAATGCTTGACGTTTTAGATATTTCTTCATCAGTACTAACCCTTAAAAACATTTAAACACAATCTAGCTCTTTTAAATTTACTTTTTACTTTCCATTTCATTCATTCCTCACCAACGTTAATCATTCTGAGGCGACTGACATTGGCTGTACTTAACACACATTCTTCCCACAGCCATATCACTGCTTCAGACGTTCTTGAGACAACCTTCACTTAATCGTCTCCCGCAGTTCGCAAAAATCCAACCTTGTAAACCTACATTATATTCGTTTGCTCATCACCATTCCCATCGCTTTTATCGCGCCTTAATCGACTTCGTCCACTTTCATTGTCCGGCGAGCCTCACATCCACCGACCGTAGCCACACGTTGACTTTGACCGACCGTAGCAAACAACCCCGAATCCAACGAATCATTTGACCTCCGTGCGAACGGTGCGGTCAGGTCGGGTGCCCATCCCTAGTTCCAATTGCTGCTGGTGATTCGGGCGTTTTAATTACGGTTGATGTCGTACGGTTGATTGTTTGCGAACTTTTCTACTTCATTATCGGTGGCTCTGTTTGCACACTTCGTTTGGTGGTGTGAGTGGTAGGTTCGACACTCGGGACAGATCTCTTTCCTCTCCTCAAAAAAAGTTTGCCATCGTCTAGCCGCCGGAATTTTGCACCAGAAATCCCGGGTATCCCGGGTGTGCTCGATGTGAAAATCGATAGAGTAAATCTACACACGACGGAACCTGATACTTCGGTGTTTGCTTTTCGGTGAAAGAACCAGTAGATGAAGTTGCTTAAAGAGAATCGCTTGAGAAGAGCATCAAACTGAATCATCGTTGATGGAAGTGAATACTCTCCAATTCGTCGAGATTTTTCTAAAATATACAATCCCATTAAAATGTTTTGCAAAATTTCTTCATCCTCATGCAAAAATTGTAAAAAAAAAGAAGCCCAACATCAAACGACACCAAACAACCACCAATGTTAGGTTCGTTAGGTTATGCTTCCGTCGGGATAGATCCCATCCAACCGGCCAGACCGGTGTGCGTATGGCAGAATCGTAAAATTGAGCAACAAAAATCAATGCAAACATACCACACGGTCACATGTGTTATGCTTTATTTTATGCTCCTGCTTCCCTTCGCGTTTCCTTCCTCCTTTCTTTGGTTGATCGTGATCATTGTGCCTGTGATGTTGTTTCTTTTGTCGGTTAAGCAGCTACCCCCAGATTAAGTGTATCCTTCCCGTGAAGGGTCGTTGGGAGATTTTTCTCGTCTTTTTTTTTTGCACACATGAACAAGGAAAATAAAAAAAAAAAACGAGGAAGCTTCCGGAACCGTTGCTGAATGGGATTGATGTTGCAGGAGAACAACAAAAAAAGTGTCACAAAGAAAGGAATTTATTGGATATCGATGTTGGATGTAGCCGAGCCACTGACGAACTCGGGATAAATAAACATACACCAGCTCGGTGATTGACTCACCCTTGGGTTGTTCTTTTTTTATTTTTGGGTCGTTTTGCTTTATTCATTCGCCCTAGCTGGAAGGCGCAATACCAAGCACTGCGTACGGCGAGATGCTAATTAGAAGGTTAAACATAAACCTTTTCCTTTTTTGTTGGCTATCACTTTTCAGCCCAAAACTATCGTTTTTTGCACAATTTCACAAAATCCGATCGCTGTTTAACGAACAGGGTCAGCTGGGTATTGTTGAGCTAAAAAGGCGATGTAAGTTTGCTTTCCAATCAGTGCCAATTGGAAGGATAATTTACATAGGATAATGTTTTGAAAGGGATTTTGCAGTTTTTCTCTTTGCAAAATTTGATTTAACAATGATTGTTTGCATTTTTCGCTAGTTCGCTAAAAATCTTTTTAAAATACTCTTTTATTTACCTTTACTTAATGTATTGCTGCATTTCCACTTCTGCTCAAGCTATTTTACCTTCACTAAAAGCATTCCCTTCGCGGATTCTAAGGGCGCCAAAAAGCACTCCAGCTTCTGTCACAATATTTGCACACATCAAACCGATGTTAGAAAAAAAAATTTCCCTACATTCATTTTCCACTCACACAATGAAGCACGCCGTACCCTTCGAGGCATGTCATAAGCAGCCGCCCACTCGATTTGTAACCATTGACAGAAAATAAGGCATTAAAAACATGGAAAAATCCCGACTCTAAACCTTTTTTTTTTGTTATATTCTCGATGGTCCTTCAAACCTTACTGTTCCAAAACCCAAAACGGGATGAATGGCACACACACAGACACACAAACTGTTTCCATACCGCACAAAATGCCACCCAAATATCCCATTCAAGCGGGATTCCCTTTCAAACTGCAAAACCCCTTAATTGAATATATATTATTCGGCTTACGTTTCATGAGCCACTTCGGGCTCAATTCCACGTTCGCACCCCTTTCAGCATCCCCCGTTTCGGGGTGGTATGCATTTTTTGGCACAAAACATTTTCTTCAGCTGCAGCGTGAGCACACACCAAAGAGAACTCACTGCAAAAACCACTCCAAAACACACAAACACTTCCCGTCGAGTGATGGCCGCTACTCCACGTGGCAACAAATGTATCGATGATTGGTGAGCAGTGCGTTTTTAGGTAGCAAGTAAGCAAGCAAAAAAAAAGGAAAAGGACCTTAAAGTTTCTCGTGCAAACTGTAGCCACTCAACTGGCGCGGCTATGCGCGTGGACGAGCATAATTCAAAACAATAGACGATCGTTACGCAATGCGAGTGGAATTAGGAATTTATCGAGCGATACTCAGCGAATGCGGGGATTTTTTTGTTTTGTTTTGTTGTCCAATGTCGATTGGCTCAACTTTAAGTTGAGAAAAAATACATTTATATTTGTATGCAAACCGTAATAAACATTCCCAAAAGTCTGACGGGCATAGTAACGTGGTACCGTGAGCGTACACAAATTGTGTCTAATTTTTTGTGTCCTGTCCGCCACAAATAAACGATTTCGATACGGCTCGTTCATCATACCGATCATGAATGGTAGTAAAATTTTGCACGGTTTAGCAAACGGGAAAGGGTTGAATGCGAAATTTTTAAAACTTTGAATTGCTATTTTTTGTCTTTAAACACAATTGAAACACATAGTGAATGATAGAAACTTTAAAAAGTTAGCAAAACTGTTTAAGTAACGTAATATTTTACATAAAAACTGGCAATTTAAACGAAATTATTAAGAAAATTTTAAATGTGACAAAACAAAATAGAATAGAAACGTTACGATTAAATGAGCACAATTTCAAAATTAGTACAAATGGACAAGGAATTAGAAGAATGACGCATTTAGTACACAATTAGAATGGAAGATTTTTCATTATCAATATTCATAATTGAAGCAATTTAGCAGTATTTCTTTTAATAATTCAAACCCTTCAAAATCACTTAAAAAGTTTCTCCAAACGTAATTCCCTTCCATAACGTTTTAATACAAGTTTTTTTTCCAAATTTAAAATAAGCACAATAAAACTATTCCCCCCGGCTGTTCCATATCTTTGGCCCGCTTTGGCAATTAAGATTGTCACACCGTTGTCACACCGACAATTGTCACACCGTCACACCGACGACCGAGCGAAACAGTGGCCAAGGAACAGGAAACACGAGGGAACCATTTTATGGCACCTACCGCTTCAGTTCCTTCCGAAAATAATGGACATAAACCAAACCAGCGACGTCACACTTGCACGCATACGCGTACACCGCGTTCGAAGTGTTTCAAACACGACGACGGCGATGCGTTGCTAAAATATGCAAATTATGCGACACTGCACCTACCACACACACACACACACAGAAGTAGGAAAAAAAATGCTCCACCGTAAAGGAACCGGAATACTGTTAACTCATTAAATATGATTAAATAATTATGTCCTTTTCCACTCGCCTCAGTACCAAAAGGCAGCCAGGATGGAATGGATGGAATGGATGGAATGGAGATCTTGGGTTGTGGGTTGTGGGGGTTTTAATTTTTTATTCCCGCTTCCTTACACACTGTGTGTGAGTTCCTCTTCCATCACCGGAAAGAGTTCATTGGCTCGCCGGTCGTCGAGAGAGCTGCAAAAAGTTTGAAATTATGCGCCCGGCACGGCACTGTCTTCAGTCGCGACCCAAGACAAACGCTTGGCGAGTTTAAGAGATTAATTAGAAAATTATGCACTTTGCGGCACGGTGAAGAAAAAGTGGTAAAGTGGCCACAATTGGAGGTCACATGAATGTTTACGCTTCTGCTCTCCCTGGTCACGTACCGGTGTGTGTAAGCAGAAGTATTGCGCTATCAAACACGCGTCGAGTCGACAAACAGTGGGCAAGTGGGCAAGTACTCCAAACTTCCCTCCAACGGCACGGAAGAAGGTGTAATTTAATTTTACGATTGTGGAAATGTCTATATTACTGTTTCGGGACAGGTTTTTCGATAACGTTTACCGCTTGGTACGGTGGTGCATTTTTTGTTTCTTTTCCCAATCTCAATTTTTTTTTTGTACACCCGATCGAGTGAACGTTCCACAAAAAACCGACTCGTGTTGAAACGCTTCTCAAGGCAAGTGAACAGTGTGTGTGTGTCTACGAGAGATAGAAAAAGAAAGAAAAAGATGGAAAAAGAAGCTAAGTACACCGAATGGAACGGTCCTGTATAGGTAGCTACCATTCCTTCCGAAGGAACTGCTCGAGCGTCACTTGGCTGTCCCCCTTGCTTTCGGTTCGGTTTCCTGTGTGTGACCTCCGGAAAACCATGTCCCAGGAAAATAACAATTCATATTAAAGCACACACACACACTCACTTCACCCCGGTGATCGTACTACAAGCGTAAGGTGCCACCTTTACTTTGCGCCCCTTTTTGTTGTACTTTTTTTTGCGCGAATAGGAACTCTAACGACTTACGGAAGGAAGAAAGGAAGAAAAGTTGAGAAAATATTTAATAATAACCGAGAGTACGGTGAAGGCAAGGGAGAGGTGAGACCCAAAAGGGTTGCACAATTGTTTTCTTCTTCAGGACCTCCCGTGGGGCCGTGGGTCGGCAAAAGGCTTGACGCGAAACCGCGGTTACAATAAACGATTGACCCCCGGTGTAAAGTGGGGAGACGAAGCTGAGCAATCACAGTAACACGCCGGAAAGTTGGACGGAAATCACAAGGAAATAAGGAAACCCACGGAATAAAACGGACACAAACACACGCACACACACACACACACACACACACAATTGCTCAGGTGAGAAGAAGAATGTTCCACTCATTTAACTCAAGTCCGGTTGGGTCGAGTGCTGGGGACTACCATTGCACGGCAACCTGCCGTTGATCGTTTGGCCTACAACAACCCTGGCGGACGGAAACTGGCGTGACTTGGCCGGATTTAGCCAAAAGGGAATAATAATCACGCACGCTACGTTCACTGGGCAGGGGTGCAAGTGCTTTACCATTGTAATGGGAACCTTCTTGACCTCCTCTCGTATTGCTTCTTCAAGAAACCCTGTACCCTAGCTGTAATGCTAC
>STHB01027805.1:0-10998 GCA_018908115.1 Anopheles rivulorum
AAGTGTTCTATCCGACCGCGAACCGTGCGGCTCGACCACTCGTCAACCCTGTCGTATCGCGGGATCCGAGCGTTTATCCCCCCGATGACGTGCTGCGGAAAATGACGCTGATGAAACCGCTGCCGATCGAGATCGTCCGTCTCGAGAACCGCCTCTGGGCGCAGTTGAAGGCAGGACGCTGATGGCGTCGAACAGCGCAGCGCCGGCAAGCGCCGCGTGCCGCGCGGACTGAAACCGCAGTCATGCCAGGTTGCCTGCACCGATAGCGAGCAGGCGCATTCCCCGAACACCGTACCCCTTGTGAGCTGCCTCGTGCGCCTCGCACGGGCGCGTTCGTGCGTGCGCCTGCCGCCCGCCGGTGTGCGACGGCCCGGCCAAGGCGGCGAGAGCCGAAATAGAAAAACATGGAGACTTCGTATGAGAAGAAAGCTGATTGGATTGCTGGTGGCGGGCTGCCTGCCTGGTGTCGCCGTGGCCGACACCATGGCCGACCGGATCCGGGTATTGCAGGCGCAACTCGACGTACTGAAGAAGGAGATGGCCGGATTGCAGGCGCGTCCGTCGGACCGGCCGGCAATCGCCGCACCTGCACCGGTCGATCCGTCGTCGCCTGACTATGGCAGGGCACCGGCGACGCTCACCAACGACGACGTCACGGCCGTGAAGCAGCAGCTTGCCGCTCAGCAACTCAAGGTGAACTCGCTCGAGGATGCGGCGAACACCGGGCCGATTGCCGGTCTCTCCGTGACGGGCTACATCGACCCGACTTATGTGTACAACCGTGCGCAGGGCGGTTCGTCGTTTCTGTTCGCGAATCACGAAAGTACCGGCGGTTATTTCAACAGCACGTTCGGCGACCTGTACCTGGACATCAAGAAGACCTTCGGTGTCGGGCCGATGGCGCCGTCGGCCGAAATCACGCTGATGCCCAACCGAGGCAACGGCATCACGCTGATGCAGAACGAGCGTGGCCAGATCGGCAACAACATCCTGAATACGGCGGTCGTCACCGTTCCGCTCACAGGCACGACCACATTCGTGGCGGGCCTGATGCCCAGCTTCGGCGGCTACGAGGTGCAGCAGTCGAACCAGATGCTCACGCTGACCCACAACCTGCTGTACGACTTTTCCGACCCGGGCAGCTATGTCGGCCTCGGGGCGAACTATACGAAGGGCAAGTGGACGTGGAAATTCCTGCTCGGTAACGAACAGTACCGGACCAATGGCGCCATTACGCAGACGGGAACCAACGCGCTGGGCGATCCGGTCACGATCAGCAACAAGGTGCCGACCTTCACGGCACGCGCAGACTATGCGTGGTCCAGTGCACTCGATATCGGGGCGTCGTTCAACATCGGGCGGCAGACGTTGCCGAGCGCAGTCAATCCCGCGACCGGTGCCATGAGCTATGGGATCGGCGGTCAGGCGCCCAATGGCTTTGGCGCATTCTTCTTCTCGGAAGCCGACCTGACTTATCAGCTCGCAGACGTTCAGTACAACGCAGAAATCGACTACGGTCAGCAACAGAACGCGGCGTTCAACGGCGGCCAGGCGCAGTGGTATGGCATTTCGCTGCTCGCGCACCGGAAGTTCAGCATGCCGGGTGTCGGCAGGATGGGCGTGACACTCCGCTACGACTTCCTCGCCGACAGCAAGAACGGCGGCGGTGGCGGCGGCATCGCGCTGAATGGTCAGGGGCGCGACCCGTACAACGGCTTCGGCATTGGCGCGGACTGCTTCGCCAATTCACAAGCAAGTGGCGGCATGGGGCTTCAGTGCAAGGGTTCGAACCGCCAGGATGTCGCGCTCGACCTGCTGTTTTTCCCGACCGCCCAGATCACGGTGAAGGTCGAGTACCGGCACGACTGGGCCAACAACAAGGTGTTCCTGAGAAACGACGGCTCGTACAGCAAAAGCAACGACCTGCTTGCGACGCAGTTCATCTACTCGTTCTAGCGCCGGATAGCGCGCTGCCGTTCCGGCCGGCAACGGTGCGTTGTCGTCCGGACCCATCCAGTTGGCTCATTGGCTCATGGAGATGCAATGAAAGACAAATTCACCCAATCGTCGTGCGCGGAAACCGATCGCCTGGCACTCACGCGTCGCGACTTCATCAGGGGATCGGCGGCCCTGCTCGGTGCGTCCTGGATGGGCGCGTTGGCGGGGTGTGGCGGCGACGATGCGTTGGCGGGTCCCGCGGCCATTCGCGCGTCGTCGCGTCAGGCGGCAAATCCGGCGGCGTACCTGATGCCGGGCGAGGATGCGCCGCACGCGGCGACGTACATGGCGTTCGCGTCGGGTGCGGAGGGCATCTGGACGCCGCTGACCGCGCAGAGCACGGATGCGGGTATCGACCGGGTTCGTGCCGACCTGATGGACGTCGCGAAGGCGATCGGCACCTATGAGCCGGTCAACATGCTGGTGTTGCCGGTCGACCTGAGCGCCGCGCAGGCGTTGCTGGCGACGGCAAGCGGCGCGAACCCGGCCATCCACGCAAACTACCAGGCACGCGGCGCAGGCGTGGGCGGCGTCAACCTGATCGCGCAGGCCGATGGCTTCGACGATCTGTGGACGCGCGACACGGGCTGTGTCTTCGTGAAGGATACGGCCAATGGCAATGCACTGTGCGCGGTGAACTTCAACTTCAACGGCTGGGGGAATGCGAACACGGACGGCTTGAACCTCAATGCGGGCATGACGGTGCCGCCTGCCGTTGCGGCGGGCAGCAACAAGTCCAAGGCGGGCAAGTTCTTCCAGCCGTTCGCCAACGACCGTGCGCTGGCGGGATGGATGGCGCAGGCGAACAACGCGACCCTGATACAAAGTACGTTGACGCTTGAAGGCGGGGCGATCGAATTCGACGGGGAAGCGACGGCGATCCTGACGGAATCCGCGGTGCTGCACGTCAGCCGCAACCCGCAGCTGTTCAATATTCCGGGGGGTGTCGTTGCCAACGCGACACTGCTGCCGACGGCCAAGGACACGGTGCTCGCGGAACTGCAGCGTACGCTGGGCGTACAGAAGATCCTCTGGATTCCGGGAACGGCAATCTTTCCGCAAGGTTGCGGCGCCGGTGGGCAAGGTGGCGCCGCGACGCCGGCGAGCGAGACCGACATCACGAACGGGCACGTCGATTTCTACGCCAAGTTTCTGTCGCCCGGGGTCGTCGCGTACTGCTACGACGCGTCGAATTCGATGGGAGAGCGGGCGCTGAGCGAGGCCAACTGGCGGCGCCTGAACAATCAAACGGATGCAAGTGGACGAACGCTGCAGTTGATCGAGCTGACGACGCCGGCAAACTATGGAACGTCGGCCGGCGTGACGTTGACCACGCGCCAGATGACGAACTTCGCGGCCGGCTACATCAATTTCTACAAATGCAACGGCGCGATCATCATGCCGAAATTCAACGACGCGTCAGCCGACTTCGCGGCGCTGACGGCGATCCAGCCGTATGCGGGTTCGCGGGATATCGTTCAGGTGGATATTCTGGGCATTGCGTCGGGGGGAGGCGGCGTGCATTGCGCAACGCGTGAACTTCCTGCGTAGATCAGGCATCCTGCATTCACACAAAGCCGCCCGGCACCGGCCGTTCCGGGCGGCCGAACGCTTCAGCCAGGCAGCGCCTTCCCCACGATCTCGTAGCGCCCTTGCGTCGCATCGACATGCGCGAGCGTATCGAGCACGCGTATCACGGGCGGATGACCGTACACCCGTTCCACCATCGCCTTGTATTCGTCGCCGTGCCAGTGCGCGGCGGCTTCGCGCGTGCGCCACACGTACACGCCGCCGCCTTCGTGCGTGGCCGCGTCGTAGAAGTACCACTTGTGCAGCAGGTCGGGGTTTTGCGCCCACTTCGCCGCGGTACTTTCATAGCGCTCTTTCAGCGTGGCGACATCGACATCGGGTTGCAGCTTGAAGAAGACGATTTCGGTAATCACGGTAAAACCTCGGCAGAAAAATCGGGGATGTGAAGGGCTCATTCCGTCGCAGGGGACGGAAACCGTGCCGCATGCGCTTCAAGCGGCAGGCGCAGTGCATTCGTGAGATAACTCACGGTCCGGTAGAAGCCCGCGAGCATCAGCAGCTCGAGCCGTGCCTCGTCGCTGAAATGCCGGCACAGTGCATTCCAGAGATCGTCGTCGATGTCGCGGTGCCGATGCAGCGCGTCGCACATCCGGATCAACACCCGGTCGTCATCCTTCCAGCACGCATCGTCAGCCGAGCCGAGCGCCAGCGACCGGATCTGCTCGCCGGTCAGCGCCGCCGCCGGTGCGAACACGGTGACGTGCACGCCCCATTCGTATTCGGACCTGCAAAGCGCGGTGGTGCGGTCGATGACGATCTCACGCTGCCGGATGTCGAGATGGCCCTTGTCGAGCAGCCCGGCGGCAAAGAATTTCGTGAACAGGCGCGAATCGCGCGCGAGCGTGGTGAAGAGCCGCAACGGTGGGCGGCCGTGCATGATCCGTTCGATCGACGCTGCAATGTCCGGTGCGAATGGCGGTGATGCACATGCAATACGCTGAGTCATGGGCGCTCCGATGTTCGAGACGATGCATGCGTGGTAGCGTAGGCATCATGCTTTAAAAAGTAAAGCAGAAAAGAAGCGCCGTTCAGGTCATTGACTCTGCCCGTCGAATGCTTTAAAAAGTAAAGCATGACCACACCAAAAATCGGACAACGCGTTCGCGGATCGACGACAGGGCGGCCCATCATGGTCGTGCTGGATCTGCTCGGGCGCCGCACCGCGCTGCGCATCCTGTGGGAACTGCGCGGCGCGCCGCTCACATTCCGTGCCTTGCAGGAAGCCTGCGAAACGAACGCGCGCCTGCTCAACACTCGGCTGGCCGAACTCAAGGCATCGGGCCTCGTCGAGCATGGGGAGGGCGGTTATTGCATGACCGCCGAAGGCCGGCGGCTCGAGGCGGCGTTGCAGCCGTTGCTGGGGTGGGCGAGACAGTGGGCGAAGCGCGACCCGGACGGATTCGACGCGGCCGATCGCGAGCAATCCGGTCAGGCGCGCTGATCGATCCGTGCCGGGGTGCGTATCGCGACATCGTTCCGGGTCACGCGTCGGGCGTGATCCATTTCCATTTTCTGTTTGCGGAGTTCTTTCATGTCTGTTCGGGCCGTGATCTTCGATTTCGATCTGACGCTGGCGGATTCGTCCGCCGCGATCATCGAATGCACGGAGTACGCATTGCATCAGCTGGGCGCCGCCGGTGCGACGCCCGCGCAGATCGGGGCCGTGATCGGGCTGACCCTGCCGCAAATGTTCCATTCGTTGACGGGCGAAACCGAACCGGCGCGGGCCGACGCATTCGCGCGGCACTTCGTCGTGCGCGCCGACGAGATCATGGTGGCCGGCACGCGCATCTATCCCGAGGTGCGTCCGTTGCTCGCGCAGTTGCGTGAGCAGGGGCTCGCGGTCGCGATCGTGTCGTCCAAGTTTCGCTACCGGATCGAGGCGATTCTCGAACGCAACGGCCTGCAGTCGCTGGTTGACGTGCTGATCGGCGGCGAAGACGTGCAGCGTCACAAGCCCGATCCCGAAGGGCTCGTGCAGGCACTCGCGCGGCTCGACCTGCCGGCCCGTGCGGCGATCTACGTCGGCGACCACGCCGTGGACGCGCAGGCGGCCGAGCGTGCCGGCGTGCCGTTCGTCGGCGCGGTGAGCGGCATGACCTCGTTCGATGCATGGGCGCGCGCGGGCAAGCAGGCCGTGCCCACGCATATCGGCGAGCTGGCCGCGCTCGTGCAGCGGATGCAGCGCGAACCGGGCCCGGCGTCCGGTCCGCACGGCGCCTGACGCCTGACACCGGATTCGGGAGCCGCACGATGCCGCGCCACGTGAACCATCTCCGCTGGAAGATCGTCGCGTTTCTGGTCGCGCCGCTGACCTTCGTGATGACGCTCGATCGGGCGGCGATGGCCGTGGCCGCGCCGACGATCCAGGGCGAACTCGGCCTGTCGATCGTCGAGATGTCGATGATCCTGACGATCTACTTCTGGGCCTATGCGATCGGCCAGATTCCGGCCGGGCGCGCGGCCGAACGCTTCGGGTCGCGCCGTGTGCTGTTCGGCACGAGCGCGCTGTGGTCGCTGATGATGATCGTCACGCCGTTCGGCGGTTCGTTCGCCTGGCTGTTCGGTTGCCGGCTGGTGCTCGGTGGTGCGCAGTCGGCCGACTGGTCGAGCAGCGTCGTCGCGCTCAAGCGCTGGTTTCCGGCCGGCGAGCGCGCGAAAGGCAACGCGGTGCTGCTCGCGGGGCTGTATCTGGGCCCGATCGTGTCGGCGCCGCTCACGGCCTGGACGATCGTCCATTTCGGCTGGCATGCCGTCTTCTACGGATTCGGCGCGCTCGGCCTGCTGCTCGGCGCAATCTGGTGGTTCGGCTACCGCGATGCGCCGGCGTCACATCCGCTCATCACACAGGCCGAGGCCGACTACATCGCGGCCGGCCAGCCGCCCGGCCACACGGTCGTGTCGGGTTCGCTCGTGCGTTGCCTGCGGCTGGGGCGCTTCTGGATCTTCGGCATCCAGTATTTCCTGCTCGTGCTGATCCAGAGCTTCTACACGACGTGGCTGCCGACCTACCTGATGCGCGCGCGCGGACTGTCGCTGAAGGCGATGGGGCTGTACGCGTCGCTGCCGTGGGTGGCCGTGTTCGTGGCGGTATTCGTCGCGGGCACCGTCAGCGACCGGCTGCTGAGGAAAACGGGCTCGATCTACTGGGCGCGCACGCCGGTCGCGATCGCGGGATTCGTCGTGAGCGCGCTGGCGCTGGTCGCCGCGTCGCGCGCGGAGGCGATGGCCGCGGTCATCGCGCTGCTGTGCCTGTCGTTTGCGGCCGTCGGGTTCGTGCAGGTCGTCGTGTGGTCGGCCGCGCAGGATCTCGGGCGGCCGTTCGCCGGTGTGATGTCGGGCTGGACCAACGTGTGGGGCGCGCTGTCGAACGTGGCGGGCCCGATGGCGCTCGCGCTCGTCGTCAAGGTCACCGGCAGCTGGGGCAGCGGGATGATCGTGATCGGTGCCGCGGCGGCCTGCGGCGCGGTGCTGTGGCTGTTCGTGCATCCCGAGCGCCCGCTGCTCGCCGTGGCGGCGGGTGGGTCGCCGCCGGCGGCAGAGGGCCGGAACACGCCGCGCGGCGACGCGCGCGAAACCCGGGCCGACGCCGGGCGGGTTTCCGAGCCGGCCGACTGAGTCGTATCGCGCAACGGGCCGGCAGCGCGCGACGGATTCTGCGACCATCGCCGTTAAAGTCTTCTCCGACACCCGATCCGCCGCCATGTCCCTCATTTCCGTTGCCTTTGCAAGCATCCGGCCCGCGCGTACGCGGTCGGCCGCCCGGACGCTGTCGTTCGCGCTTCCGCTCTCGGTAGCCTGTGCCGTCATCGGCCTGTCGGGCAGCGCGCGTCCGGCTGAAGCCGCCACGCCCACGCAGCGCGAACGGCTCGAAGCACCGGTCAAGGCCGTCGCCGACCAGCGCTTGGCCGTCGACACGCCGCAGGGCAGCGCGGCACTGCCAGTCTACGCCGACCATCTGCTCGACCACGCCGCGCCCGACGTCACGCGCGTGTTCATCGTGATTCACGGCACGCTGCGCAACGCCGACGCTTACTACGCGTCGGGGCGCAAGGTCGTCGAGCGGGCCGGTGCGTCCGGCAACGGCACGATCGTCGTCGCGCCGCAGTTCCTGACGCGCGCCGATACGCGCGCGTTCTCGTTGCCCGCATCGACGCTCGCGTGGACGCAGGAAGGATGGAAGGGCGGCGAACCCGCGCGCCAGCCAGGCCCGATCAGCTCGTTCGCGGCGCTCGACGCGTTGCTCGCGCATTTCGCCGACCGCAGCCTGTACCCGTCGTTGACAACGGTCGTCGTGATCGGCCACTCCGCCGGCGCGCAGTTGCTGCAGCGTTATGCCGTGGCCGGGCGCGAAGGGGACGCGCTCGCGCGTACGGGCATCGCCGTGCGCTACGTGGTCGCGAACCCGTCGAGCTATCTGTATTTCGACGATGAACGGCCGAATGCCGACGCGATCGCGGACGGCACCTGCCCGCGCGCGACGCAATGGAAGTACGGGCTGAAGTCGGCACCGCCTTATGTTGCGTCGCAGGACGTGCATGATCTCGAAACGCGCTACGTCGGGCGCCACGTCGTGTACCTGCTCGGGCAGGCCGACACGAACCCGTACACGCATTTCATCGACCGTTCGTGCGCGGCGATGGCGCAGGGCCCGTACCGGCTCGCGCGCGGGCTCGCTTACTTCGATTACCTGAAGAAGCGGCACCCGGACGATCTCGCGCAGCAGGTCGTCGAAGTACCGGGCGTCGGGCATGACGGTCTCGGCATGTTCACGTCGGCTTGCGGGCTGGCCGTGCTGTTCGGTCAGGCATTGCCGCAATCGTGTCCGGTCGTCGCCGGTACGGCGCCGGACATGCACGCGGCTGGGCAGTGAGCGTGCATGTGCGGTCCGCGCACGGCACAAGGCGATCGATCAGAAAAATGCAGGAATCGGCAAGATAAATTCATTTCCCTGCGCGGTGTTCGCGGTTCAGGATGACGGCGTTCCCAGGAGCGCCCCCATGAACATCACGATCCTCGACGATTATTTCGACACGCTGCGTACGCTGCCGAGCTTCAGCAAGCTGGACGGGCACGCGGTCACGATCTGGAACGACCATGTGCAGGACGTTGATGCACTGGCCGGGCGCCTGCGCGATACCGAGGTGCTGGTGCTGATTCGCGAACGTACGCAGATTCGCGCGCCGCTCATCGCCCGGCTGCCGAAGCTGCGGCTGATCAGCCAGCGCAGCGTCTATCCACATATCGACATCGATGCGTGCACCGCGCAGGGCGTGATCGTGTCGTCGAACCAGCACGCAGGCACGCCGTCCTATGCGGCCGCCGAACTCACATGGGGCCTCGTGCTGGCCGCGATGCGGCAGATTCCGCAGCAGATGCGCGCGCTGCAGGCCGGCCACTGGCAGACCGGCGTCGGACGGACCCTGCGCGGGCGCACGCTGGGCCTATACGGCTACGGCCGGATCGGCGCGGAGGTCGCGCGATACGGTGCCGCGTTCGGGATGAACGTGCTGGTCTGGGCGCGCGAAGCGTCGCGGCAGCGTGCGCGCGACGACGGCTGGCATACGGCGCCGGACAAGCGCACCTTCTTCGAAACCTGCGACGTGCTTTCGCTGCACATGCGGCTCGTGCCGGCCACGCGCGGCATCGTGACGGCCGGGGATCTGGCGCGGATGAAACCCGGCGCGCTGCTGGTGAACACGAGCCGGGCGGGCCTCGTCGTACCGGGTGCGCTCGAAGCGGCGTTGCAGGCTGGCCGGCCCGGAATGGCGGCGGTCGATGTGTACGAGACGGAACCGCTGCGCGATCCGCAGCATCCGTTGCTGCGTTTGCCCAATGTGGTGTGCACGCCGCATATCGGCTACGTGACCGAAGACGAATACGAAACGCAGTTCTCGGATGTGTTCGACCAGATCGTGTCCTATGCGGCCGGACAGCCGATCCACGTGGTCAACCCGGACGTGCTCGCGCGCGAAGCGGCATCGATCGAGCCGCTGATTCTCGACCTGCTCGAATGGATCGGGCCCGGCGCGCGGCCGTACCACGAGGTGATCGATGCTTGGCGCACGTCGTGCCCGCGCCTGCCGGTGTGGGAAGAGGCCTGCGCGCGCGGTTACGTGGTCCGCCACCACGCGCCAGGCGGCGTGGCCGAGGTCGAAGTGAGCGAAGCCGGCCGCGCGCATGTTCGGGCCGCGCGCGGCTGACCGTGCGGGGTAGTCGGCGTGCGGCCGCGCCACCCGTGCGTCATGCCGTTTTTTCAGCGATCGGTGCCGCGTCCGGATCGAACACCGCCAAGCCTTCCGTCGGGTCCATCGGCAAGTCCCACGGACGCGCGGCGATCGCCCGTTTCGTCGCGTCATAGCCGGCCTGCCGGCGGGCCGCGATGCCGGCCGGCGTGAAATCGATGTCCTTCAACTGGTTGTCGCCATCGAGCCGCGGCGCCGCGAGCTTGATCAGGTGCATCGTGGTCTCGCATCCCCACGCGGCGAGCCGGCGCACGGCCGGCGACGCACGTTCGGCTTCCGGCACGTGCCGGACCAGTTCGCGGATCACGTGGCGCAGCCGGTGAATCTGCTGCTGGCGTGCGATGTGGCTGTCGGTGCGGCTCGCGTACTGGATGTCCTTCTGCCGTTCCGACACTTGCCAGATGCTCTCGGGCTCCGGGCCGGCCGGATTCCACATCTGCACCGAAAAGATGATCGAGCTGCGCCGCGGGTTGTCGTCGAGCACGACTTCGACCGGCGTATTCGAATACACGCCGCCGTCCCAGTACGGCGCGCCGTCGATCCGTATCGCCGGGAACGCGGGCGGCAGCGCGCCCGAGCTCATGATGTGCTCGATCCCGAGCCGCGTATCGCTCGAATCGAAATAGCGCATGGTGCCCGTGCAGGCATTGACCGCGCTGACGGTCAGGCGCGGATGGCCTGCGTTCAGCAGCTCGGGATCGATCAGCGACGCGAGCGTGTCGCGCAGCGGCGCGATCCGGTAGTACGACGCGCGATCGACGCCGAGGCGCGCCATCGGCCCGAGCCACGATGCCGGATTGGGCTGGAAGAAGCCCGTGATGCCACCGCCGATGATCATCAGCTCGGCCAGCGTCCGGTCCCAGCCCGGCAGCAGTGGCGAGACGTCGAAGCGGGTCCGTTCGGTCACGCGATGCCAGAACGCCGACAGTTTCTCGTAGCGCCGTTCCGGCGGATTCCCGGCGATCAGCGCCGCGTTGATCGCGCCGATCGACGTGCCGACCACCCAGTCGGGCCGGATTCCGGCTTCGTCCATCGCCTGGAAGACGCCGAGCTGGAACGCGCCCAGTGCGCCACCGCCCTGGAGCACGAGCACGACTTGCCCGGGGAGGTCCATTCGTGCCGGCTGGCTCGCGGTCATGACTTGCCTCGCTGCGTGTGACGGTGG
>STHB01027833.1:0-10997 GCA_018908115.1 Anopheles rivulorum
ACACTATAGATACAGTAGCTGGTATCTGGTGCCGAAACTAATTTCGTGGTTTACCAAATATGATCACTCACCTTTCGGTCGCTAGCTTCGGTGCTTCGGTGGTTGCTGAAAATGCTCTCGGCAGGCAGCTCGATGCTGAGCGGATCAAACCCCCAGGGTCGAGAGTTTCCAACCCAACCGTTGTTGGTGGTTTTTTGTGGACAAGCTTAACGAGTCCAAACCGGACAGCAACAGTGCGTCCGTCACCGGCCTTCGGTATTAAGTCCGGCATTTTTGCACTTGCAAAAGGAAGAATGCACAACGCTCGCTGCGTACCAACACCTCCCAACAAACTGTGTGACGTACGGTCATGGCCATGTAAATTGAAATTGAAATGGATTCAAAGTATTACGGCTTACGGTGTCCGACGGTGCGGTGAAATTGGTTTTCTATGCGATGAAACATAATTTAGTTGTTTCTGTGGTTTTTTGCTGTGGGCTGTGCAGTGTTAGGTGCAGCAGCGCAAGAGCGAACGGTTAGTGACGATAGGCGACATGCGAGTGGTATGTCGCGGCCCATTGTCAGGCAGGGCAGGCCGAGCGATTAGGGGATTAAATATTGGTTTCATAAACGGTTTCATGTGGTAAAATTCTTGCCACGAGGTTTTTGGTGTTTTGGTGTTGTTGGCATAATTTACTGGCGTGGGTTAAACAAATGCATGATGAAGTGGTGGATTCGATTTTCGGTCAGTGATCCGTCGATTAATGCGTTTATGGGACATTAGTTGGTGAATGTTGGAAGGAAGCATTCTAGTGGTAGTTTTCTCATTACTTCATAGAGCTTTATGTGTTAAGTTATATATATTTAAGGTAAATACTCCATTTTTTTAAACGAGTTTAAGAACCACAAATAGATGCTTTTGTTAAAAATATTTACACTGCATTTAACGTGTCCCGGATTAGTCAAAGTGTGTATGATCACATAACGATCCTTCAGAAAAAAAACACCTGTCCAGCAGTACTTCATGCAAAAATCAACTAAATGACAAAATGTGGATACTAATCGGACACCTGTGTCCTTGTGTGTGAAGATGAGACCACAAGTTGGTAGAGTTCTTGTCGGTTTGGACAATCTCCTGCAAGCAATAGACGGCTGGAGCACGTGATGAGAATGGCGAACATGCTGACGACTCTTTTTTTAGGTCGCCTTGATCTATAGCTGCACAGCACAGCAATTTCATTCAACCAGATCCAGTTCCAGTTTATGGAGATCTGGTTTGAATCTTCGTGTTAGAACGGCCTCTGTGAGCGCTTGGGAAATGAATCAGGTATAATTGTATTTTAGTTATATAAACATTGTACTATATCCAAGACAAATATTGTTATTAAATAGAATTCAACATTATAAGTTTAAATATAAATAAGTTCCAAGAATTCTGAGAGCTGAAGAAATTCAAACTTTTAAAAAATGACAATAATGAAATCGTGAATGAATGTTTTTAACAAAAACAAAAGTGCAAAACCAATGCTTCAAATACTTTATAATTTACTTTAAATAAAGGTATAATAAAAATTCTAAGGCTACTACTAAGGTTAAACGTCAAACTTTATATCTCCATAGAAACAGACATATTAAAAAAGAGACTACACATAATTCATTTTTCCATATCCCAGTGCGTTGAGAGTTCGTAAAGTGCGCTCCAAACCATGGCTAAACAACACCACTAGAACACTGGCCCAAAATTAATGTTCACAATTTGACACGGAAAATCTTACCGGGCTCGAACTGTCCGTACGCCATCCATCTAGCTACTGGGGCTCGTGGCGTAAAACTCTTCTGCTACTATCCATTATCGTGCGATTGATTGAAATCACGTCCCGGGTTTCGGCAAAACAAAACAAAAACGAAGCAATGTACAATGAAGTGTATCGGAGACGTGCCAATGGAAGGTACTATTCTGGCCCCTATTTCCGTGTACACAGGTCACATATGGTCGTATGCGAGCTGACCGGTAGCGATGCAAGTGCCCCGGGGGCACCAACAACTCGCCAACTAATTCCCATTCATTAGGAGCGATTGATTGATTGGGGCAAAATTGTTTCGGGAGGTTTTTGCCCGGTAAAATCGGTAAATGAGCGATGCGAGTTGAAGCGGAAATACCTCCCGTTTCTCTCCTTTTCCTCCCACCTCTCCCTCTTCTTTCTTACCACACACACCTCGAAATGTTTCGCTCGTCACGTTTAACGCACGTGGCCGTGTCGCCGTAGCCGCTTGTTCGGTGGCA
This sequence comes from Anopheles rivulorum, assembly GCA_018908115.1. Classification (NCBI taxonomy): domain Eukaryota; kingdom Metazoa; phylum Arthropoda; class Insecta; order Diptera; family Culicidae; genus Anopheles; species Anopheles rivulorum. Next base: position 2,264 of record STHB01027833.1, read on the forward strand.
GTTTTCGACAAAGTTTGCCCACCAGCATCACCCGAAAGCTCCAGCTCCTGCGAGTCCAGTCCAGTGGTGTCATGGTGGAGTGGATGAAAAATGTTGGCCTATTTTGTTGCTTGGCACCGACACGCCACATCGGCTTAAGACTTTGGCTATCCCTTTCTTGGCAGTCGGGGCCGGCAAAGGGTGGACAGATGGGTGGGACAACCACCACTTCTCCCAATCCCCCGCTCCACGCCAAGAAACAGGTGCAGGGCGCGTAGAAGCGAATGGAAAACTTTTCCAATGAATGCAAAACTTTGGCCAACTATGCTCGGAATGTGCGGTGCGGTGCCCGGAACCGGACCGGGAGTCCCCCGTTGCCCAGTGCTCTAGCAAAAAACAGCAACCACAACTGCCAGTCCAGTCGACAAGATATAAATCCTTGCAGCTGAATGCAAAAGTGCTTTGCGCAGCTGACATGGTCCGACCGGTCCGTTCCCGCTGTGGTGCCGAGATGGTGCCGATGTGGGCTATGTTTACAACCCAGGATGCAAAAAAAGGGGGGAGTTAGGGGAGGTTTTGGTTGGTGGCCTGTTCATTACGATCAGTCATGCCCGATAGGCTGTGTACGGTTTGACCACACCCGCATGTGCACGGCAGCCGTACAGGCACAGCAGCAAGACGCAACAAATGTTTCCGTTTACGGTTTGAATGTTTAATGAAAGGTAAGACCATCCTCCACCCAAAAGGGAGTGGGAAAAAAAGCACGGCAACCCTGTAGGAAAATGAGTTATTTCGTAATATTTCCATTTCCATGTAGCGGCGCATTTTGCCGGCTGTGTTGTTACCCGAAAGCCACATCTAACGGCGCATAGGCTTTCCGTGAATGAGCTCCCGGGACTGAGAGGGACTGAGAGGGAGACCGGGAAGAAGGTAGAGGGGAAGGTGGATGAAAATACCTTCGGGGCGAGACCACGGAACCACTCGAAACAGGGTGGTGAGTTTAATAAAGAAACCGTAAACCTTGGGCTGTAAAAAGATTGGCTCAAGTTTTTTGGCGGAACAACATGGTCGCCTTTTCACAGTTTTTCGGTCAGGGCTTTCGCTTTTCAAATGAATGTTTAACGATGGCAAAGTTGTGCACCGAACGGCCAAAACGGTGCCTTGGGAACTTGCACACACCCGCTTCCTCTTCCCCCTCGCCACCTTCCACCCCACCAAGAGCTATTTTCCCAAAAAGGGCGATCCCAAAGCTTGTGCAAAAGTGTTGTTCGGAATGTTTTTCTTTCTTTCGTGTAGTTTTGCTGTTGTTGTTGTTTAGTGTGCATGTATTTCCGTCAGCAGAATAGTTTTGGACAAGCGACCCAGAAAACGGGGGCGCACTAATTAGCAAAGTTCACAGTTTTATTGTGTCGCGCGTCGTTGGTTGACGGGAAAGCGTTCGAAAAATGCGTCTTTAAGTGACTAATGGGCGTTATTTGTTTGGCAAGTAATCAACTGATAGCTTTGCGTAAGGAATGTGTTCCAAACACACGTTGCCCCACCACACTCAGCAGTGTGGTTACAGTAGAAGAAATTATGCACAAATTCCAAAGTTTGCCGGTATGACATTCGATTTTTGTGGAAAGCTTTAGTTGAACAAACTATTTCTCTTTCGTGGATACAAGAATTTGGGTAATTATTTCAAAGTAATAGTCTGCGGGCGTTCTCATAACTTGCAGCAGGCAGCCTGCATTCCTGTGAGCTGTACCGAGTGTACGGAATCATGTTATCGATGGCCTCCTCGACATCCTCCAAGGGATGTCCTCACCGGAGCATCGTCTTACGAAGGTACGGGAGAGTTTGAGCTGCAAGTGCATCAAACGGGGATCCTCCGGAGGACATGACGCTACACTAGCATGGCACAAGAAAGCGGAAACCATTCGTTCTGTCACGTACGGTAAGACGGCTAGATAAAGCAATAGTAGCATCGAAGGTTAAGTAAAGTTTTCACTCCGGTTTGCACTCCTGCTTTGTGCTCGCCATAGATACGGAACAGCGGCGTCTAATGAAGATTTTAACTTTTGCACCGAAAGTTTTCACATCCGACACGGGAGATAACCGATAACATCCCAATGCTCCCTTAGCTCCCTCTCCCCTTTATCTTCCCCTCCCCTCATTCCTTTCCTCCCTTCCTCCTCCACAACAAACACACGTACGGGTGGATGGATGAAATTTAACGAGGTGTTATTTTATGGCATCCTGTGCAACTCCTGTCCCACTTTCAACGCTGCCCTGCTGCCGTGCAGAATGGTACCGAGCTGGAATGTTCACACCAACCGAACTATCCCCACTTCTGCCACCTGGCCACACTGGCTTAATTGTTACTTTAATCTTAATCACACTGAGCGTAGCCACTGTTGAGTCGGCATCCAGTGGTGATCAGCAGCCACCAGGTGATAATGCTACTGCTGCTTGCTGCACTATAAACGAAGGCAAAAGTGGCATGAAATAAATATAAATTAGTAGTGCCGTGCCGCTTTTTTCCCACCCGAGAGCGCGAATGCAATTAAATTGTTAATTTTTTCCCACACACACACACAACCGTTGTCCCTTTTGGGTGCTTGAGTGCTTCCGCGCTCAAATGCGTCCCTTTGATGGTGGTTAGCAACGGTAGTGTTTTTTAGGTGTGTTTTTTTATAATGCTTACTTCTCTCCTTATATCATAATAATGTTTATAAAGTTTGGCGCACCTTTTTGCATTGGGCCGTAACGAAGCAAAGGTCCCAACTGCAGTCACGAAAGCCTGAAACTCCTGCTACGCGTGGAGTAGTTTAAAGTACAGACACAGGGCTGGGGATATAATAATCAAGCGGAAAGAAAACTTTTTATCCTCATGTCAAACAGTTAAAGGGGGTGTGGGACAGAGAGATGGCTGTGTGTGTGTGTGTGTGTGTGTGTAATTGCATGTGCGACAAGAAGGAGCAGTAGCGAAACTGGAGCGTGCATGGAGGATCGTTAAGATAATTTATGAAGATAATGGTTTGTTGCGGATCTGTGCGGCAACCGGGAACAGCGGAGAAGGGAACGCAAACCGCGGTTCGGTTGGGGGTTGGGCTGTAATGTGTTTGCACAGCCCATAAGTAAAAGCAGGGCATGTAATGATGCATATGGTAAACGGGATCTGCAGGCGAACGTAAGACATTTGCGTCATAATGCATCAACCTTTTGACAGTAACAGCGCGTCTTGTCTTGCAGGAAAAAAAGAAACGGCCGCCGCGTTTGACTGACGTTAAGGGCGTGATGGAGGGAAAGAAAACAATTTAATGGATAAAGAAAAACAAAAAAACCAAAGTTCATCTTGTTTGGTTTAACGAGTTTATAATGCTATGGTTGGTTTTTGAAAGGAAGAAACGAGTTTGTTATTCATACGTTCTTTTTAGTATTGATTTAGAGCTTATGATAAAAGTATGAAGTTAAGGATGTAATTTAATGTTTGTAATGTTTGAGAATTGGAAAGAAGTGAAAGAGTTGTCGTAAGAATTTGAATCGTTTACTGATTATCTTAAATTTTATAAAACTGTATAATGATTTATTAACTAACATGCTTTACCTTCGTGTATAACTAGTCACTACTTTGCTTTTCTATTCACTCAATTTCTTTGCTGACTATTGACTCACTCTTTTAAGTAACAATTCACTCACTCTTTGTGCGAAACTGGCACTCACCTTTTTTGTAATGCTAATCACTCAATACGAATGAGTGTTTTGTTAAAGTACTCAATAAGAGTAAAGCAATAAGTTTTGTCACTCCATTTTTAATAAAAAATCACTCTTTTCCTAGTGATTCTATTATTCGCTTCGCTTTATTTGTGCAAAGGTTATCTTTAAGAATTCAATTGCTTTGTTTGTAATGATTCAATTCCATTTAGACATTTTGTGCGTTAGTGTTTTGTACATTTGTTCTTACATTTTGTGATTTTTTTTCACACTCTATTTTCATCCCCAAATTGTTTCTAGTTGCTTTGACGCAACTCATACGGTAGCGCTCGCATGGAAACGTTTAAAAGTTATTTCTTACCGCGTGGCTTACAGTTTGTGTGGATGTTTGCTTGGAATGTTAAAAGATTCTCATTCCACATTCCCCGTATTTATTTCTTTGCCATTCCTGATGCAGTTTCCTTAAATACACAAACACACACAATCCCACAGAACATACAACCCGGACACTATGCTGTAAATGCGTCGGCATCACACCGTCAGACCCGGGGAAACTCACTCAACCCAAGTACCCGGCGTGATGCGCAGATGTGCTGCTTGCCCTGCAAAAGGGTTTGCATTATTAATTTTGAAATATTACCATAGTGGGCGCTGGGATATTTCGCCACACAAACGTGTAACGTACAGCGCACTCGCTATTTGCGAGACGTGACCAATGGTTCGAGCGACCGCTGGAAAGAAGCACACCGAAGTGGTTTGAGTTATTTTGCGCAAAGTATAGTATGCTTTCCCACTGGTAAACGGGCCGGACAAAAACCAGTTTTGCCAATGGTTCCCGGGAAAGTGTGAATGCGTAACCATGAGTGCATCCAGCTGTGTCTAAACGGTCACAGTGGCTAGCAGGTTGTGATGGGGCTTACTATTTGAACACTGCACCGCACGGTTGATCGGATCCGAGGGAACCCCCGTTTGAAGCCGGTACGCCAGCAATTTAACCATGGACAGCGTTGGTTTCACGGGGATATGTGCATTTTGGATGAGTGGTTCACATTCGGCACGCTACGCTTTGGTGGATGCATAGCATTTTTTCACCAGAGGCCAGTGATTGATTTATGTGCTGCACGAAGGCATCTTGTGGTGGTGCTGAGTGCTGCAGCAGCAGTAGCAGCAGACCCTCCGCAATGATGACTTAACCCGGAACTGTCTGATGTAGCGTTTGATCCCTGGGACGAAGCGAATTGGGTTGAATGGATTGATGTGCAACTCGTAGGCATCAATCAAGCGGAATTAGATGAGGCCGGGAACTATTGGAATGATGGTAAGGGCTGGAGGTCGATGTGTTTGTGTCTTGCGAATAAAATGAATTTCCGTTGAAGTGTGTACGTCCATTTATTTTTGAGTTTTGGTCGTACATTTCAGTAGGCGGAATTCACACTACAGGTGAATCGGTCGAACGTACATCTTAGCTGATTCATTTTAAAGCAAAGTACTAAAATATTTCCACATTTAAATATGTTGCTTGAAATCGGTTGTTAATATTTCAAGAGGAATAAATGGCTGGGCTTTTGCTGATAAATCGTTCACTTTGGATGTAAAACTCCTCAAACATGCCTCAACATACCAAACAAGCCTCTTAAGTGTTTGTTGTACTAGCAGTGCGGCAAACTGTTCTTGTTGCTACCTATTTATGTGAGGGACATAGGGTTCATGAAAAATGTAAACCAGCATGCTAAGCTCTATTATAAATATATGAGACTTTGTCAGCATACTGACTGCTCGAACAGGCCCCAACCAAAGACGATGTGTGGGCGATGAATAGAGAATTCGGCAAGTTGTTATCCTTGGTGCAAAAGGAACTGAGCAGCTTGCCAGGTGCCCGGTGATGACTACGGCAAAGCTTGGTGTTGGTTAATATTTGAAAATGCAACCGGACTATTTTAATGCTCCGGGCTGGTGACGGGCTCTCCTCTTTTTATCGTCGCACCTGCTGATTAGAAAAGTTATTCCACTTATCCTTACCATTTGGAACCCGCACGGCAGGAAGGAAGCTTTGGCACATTTAGGATGGCTTGAAGCAGACATTGTCGCCTGCCAGACGAATGAAGAGGACGCCACATGCAATGTACTTGCATTTATTCCCACTTATGAGTTTGCTCTTCGTGCTAGCAGTCCATAGGCGGATGGGTTCATACAAAACTTCCACCCTATTAACCACTATCGATTGGGGATTATGAGTGAACATATATCCCCGAGACAACAAAGTGTGTACGGTTGAGCGACCGACAAAGATGCCAGCGTGTCGCGACGTCTCACTCGCCCGAAAAACTATGTAACACAGAATGAGTGTTCTTTGGCAACAACTTTTGTAATTACGTTGAGCTGAGCTACGACCTTCTGGACTCGCTGGAAAGAAGCAAAATTGGCACAAGAGTTGTGAGCTGAGTCGTCTTCCCGGTGGCATGCGGTGTCGGTAGCGATGTCTATATTTTATGGAGCAACGCTTGTAATTGCTCGTGACTTTTGGATTGTTTTATGGGGTGTGTGGTGGTCGTAATGGGTAAAGCTTACTGGAGCTTGCCTGCGTACGGCTGTTAGTACCGGTCGTTTTCGCCGTTCGTCTGCATTCGTTATGAGGATGATGAAGAGTTGGTACCGTTCGTTCGTAGGGTATTCTATCATCAACTTATTGGAGGTTGTTGAAAACACATTGTAACACAAGACAATTATGGTTAGGATCACAGCACCAAAAAGCATTAGTGATATTGCATTCAATAAATCTCGCAAATCCTTGGGCAGATTATGAACTCTCTGTATTCCAATATTCCAATATTCTTAATATTTCACAAATCTTTAGATATTTTATGATAAATAAACAGGTTAAGGTATTTGAAGGTTAAGGTGGAATCATGTGATTTTGATGTATTAAATTTTTGTGAAACGTAATAATATCGGAAATAAGATCGGAATAATATCGGTAATAAGATCGGAAATTACTATTACTTATATGTATAAAGTTCCATGTATTTGAAAATCTTTATATAGATGGTCTTAAGATTCAACTACTCTGAAGAATCTTCAAAAATTTCTCTTTCTCCCATCCAACATAGTTACTCTATGGACTATGTGCATAATGCCCCAGATTTGAGGTTCCTATGTTATTTACTGATAAGATAGTCCCAAGAGTATTGTTTGGAGCTCTGGGCTACTTGGGCTAAGACCTGTATTGATAGTATTGAGTGATTGCAGTGATTTTCATCCCAATGTTAGAGATCCTTGTTATCTCTGGATATGAGGACAGGTATCCTTGAGGAGCTGTCTCTCGTTAATTTTAGTCAATTTATGTGATATTTATCTTCCTATCTGGTAGTTGAAACATCCGTCAAAAGTTGTTGGCTTTTTATCAAAATTTATTAAAAACTTTGCAAATATTTCAATACTTTAATTTTAAAATGTTTCCCGCTTTTAACTAGGATATAGTAGAAAATGACTCTAAACTAGGTCATGAATCTGCTAACGATATTAAATGCCATTTTTTAATAGCAAAATCCCATCGATTAAAGTAATTCAAAGCCTGTGCACGGAACATAAAACAGTCGAAAACCATTCTCGCCCTGATGACATTATTCCCGCGCGAATACGTTAATGGTACACGCGCTTCCGTACCGTAAAGTCACCGCTGAGAGGCACATTTACCCGCACGATGGGATGGGCAAATTGAACGCACATAGAGTCCCTAATTGCTCCCACGGTAAACAACAGCAACAACAATATCTAATCATCTGCCTTTAACAGCTTCCGGGGTGTAGGAATGACAGCACATCACATTGCCGAATCCCGTGTCCCGCCCTTAATCGGTCTCCCGGTGATGACGTTATCGTTTTTTGCCGAATGTCAATGTTCCACGGTACCACGGCAAACACTAACGTTCCGATCTAACGAGCTTGTCCCATAATCGACAAGTTCATTTCATGCTGATGGGTTTCTCGGTTTCCGACTTCCTGTCGTTGATGCTGGCACCAGCAGTGGATGTTCTATTCTTTGATACGCGCACCACAACGCGGCAGCTTCCTTTTTGCAAACGAACGTGTGATTCTCTGTATAGTCATATTTCACCTGATTTGCACGAAATAATTCTCAACTCACACGGAAAAATGACACCACTTCAACATATATAGAGATGGCGTTAAAGGGGTTTGTTGGATGGTTGTTGGTAAGGTCAACGCATCGAGGTGGTTGAGTTTTCGTCGAGTGCCAATTTCTCGCAGTCAAAGGACGCCACCGTACGTAAAGAAGTGCTAGACGAGAAGGCGTTAAATTTCCCTTTTACCTTACTTCTCGACTAGATCATTTGACACTTAACCTCTTGTCGAAGAGAAAAGGCTGGCGCACACGGTAGTGGTAGTTGAAAATCGTTCAACCATTTTGCACGTGTCTTACCAGGAAATGGAGATATAGTTCTTTGCGCTAGAAAAGAGGAGATACAAGCGCACAGTTTCGGAATTTTCGGCTCCATAACAAACGCAAAAAGGTGTAAAGAAAGAAAACATTAGACGAAAAAAGAGAAGAAAAAAGGAAACGACTTCTCATATTGGTGTGTAGGTGCGAATGATGTGTAACATTGTTTCTGTTTTATTCTTCCTCATTGTATGTGTGCGTTCTTTATTGTTATTTACTCGTATATTTTTTTTTCATTGTGTTCTCTTCTCTTGCATTACACTATTGTAGCAAAAACAAAAGAAAGAAAACACACTTAAAACAAATACGCTACAAAACATTGTTCTCACTAGTACTGATTTTTATACGCGCGCGCGTATTTGTTGATCGATTTTGGGTAAGTTAAAACGCTCTCGGTGTATCTGAGCGATGCTCCTCATCTGCTACACCATGCTACACTACGCTGATTCGCCTTTATTTCCTTCATTTTCTCATCTATTTTTACCCTTGAAAATCAATTTCCATGCATCCTTACCGCCCATTCTCGTGGTCGATTTGCGCCGATGGTGGAAACTATTTGGCTGTAATGTGAACCGTTTTTGGCAGCTTCCTATCTTTCCATCTC
>STHB01027850.1:0-10994 GCA_018908115.1 Anopheles rivulorum
AGAAACTTTTTCCACTATCAAGCCATGTGCTTTACTCATCTTAACTCATCTAAGGCACGCTCAAAGCAAACATTGCGTCGTTTTACGTCTTGCTTTTTGGTTTTCGCACATCCAAAGCAAGCTATTTTGATAACGTAAATAGATAGCCGGTAACAATAATAAAACGTTATTATGATAACAATATTCATATATTCTTCACTTTAAGTTTCATAGACAAATAAAATCAAATTAAGGTGGTACGATTTGTGTAGCGAATCAGGGTGCGACAGTTAACTAATACGAATGCTGCATAAAACTGCCTATCGTTGGAATGCTTAGAGTTTTCAACAGGAAAATTCACTCACACGTTTACATGATTTTTCCATAGAACAATTCGATTGTGTATTAGAATGTTTAGCAATCATCTTCTTCAACCTTTTGCTCATCCGTCACCCATTAAATACCAACAACAAAAAACATAACAAAATAAAAACTGAAGTAAATAAACATTGAATAGTGAATATGTAAGAAACAGAAAAAGATTTTAGTAAAAGTATAGAAGCCGATCGCTATATCAAAAAACGAGCGCATGTCACAAACGAAACGATTTCTTCGACATGTAAGTGAACTTAAAGTAGAATTGAACAAAAATCCGAAATGGAAGTAAAAACTAATCACCAATAGAGGATGGTAGTGAAACACACTCTTATAAACGCGACACACTACTATTAATCAAATCGGAGAAAAAAAAAAGGAGAAAGTTTAGTGTAACAATGGTAGCAGCCAAAAATCAAATCCAACACATTAAACTAACACACACTCACACGCACACATATAAACACAGGTCGCGTGCAAACGACCTGTGCGACTTGAGTAGAGTATGTCCGTTAACTAGTAAAGAGCAGCAGCTAACCAGATATAATGCCAACTTCCATTCTGTCCAGTGTGCCAGCAGCTGGAAGTTGGCCTCGTAGCGATGGAGAGTGAGACGAAAGGTAAGCGCGAAATCAAACTGTCTAACGAACGGAAGCTATACTTGTGGCACGACTAGAGACCATACATTCTATCGTAGTGAACAAAACAATACAAACTTAAAAATCAAATCAACAAACATTCACGTGCTAATAATGTACATGTGCGTCAGCATTCCGTGCTCCGTGAGATATATTTTAAAAGAAACTATACGGATGGCCGGTCACAACCGCCGGCAGTACGCTCTTAGCTCCTACTACTTAAGAATTTGTAGCAAATGTGGCGGTGTGTAATAAGCGCTAGAGAAAGAAAAAGAGAGACAAATATTATTATATAAAAATAAAAAGGCAGACTAAACTTATGGAATTTCTCAACCGTGGTGTGATTATGAAGGCGTAACACTCTATTTATATCCGAAATTCTATCAAAAATTTGTTCTTAGACTCCGAGGTGAGTATTGATTATTTCCACTTTTTAATAAGACAATATAGATGATAAGACATAAAAACACTTCTCGTCCATCATAACGTAGTCGTTACTTGTTTGGTCTCCAATCCACGCCAGTAGACGAGTTGCAGCTCAATGTATATTGATATGGAATCTCCAGAATTTCGCAATTACCGTTGGATAAAAACAGACCAAACTGGACAAACTAGACAGGGATGACGACCTTTTCATTACGATGACACTTAAATTTAACTTAAGCTATGCCGTTTGTGGTTGGCACCTCTCAGCAAATGTGTAACCAGGATGACTCTTGTACCCAATCAATTACTGTTAGTGATAAGACCAATCTGTGAGCACAATCACTAAAAATAACGGCAGAAATAAACATACAAATTACATTTAAAATAATTTCAGAATTTCCGTTATGTTCAAATGGATTTTTTAATAATAGGATTTTATTATATTCGTTCCATTGAACATATGGTAAAGCTAAGGGACAGTAGATGGTAACACATTCATTTTTGTTTCTAACAAAAGCTAACGTAATAGTAATGTATGTATTCATAAATAACATATGCAATGATCCCCCTCCGCATCTCTTAATCCACCATTTTATAACCAGCCTGTCAAAGGGCAAGTCAAATGTTACCATTTCTGGTATCATGTCCTAAGGGAACTTTTTGGGAACAAGTTTGTAAGAATTTTGGTTTGCTTTTACCACATTGGTACGAATTTAAACACATCTAATCCATTTTTAACAAAATTGTACATAATAACTTTAAATATCGTGTATTTCATTAACACGCATATCATACAGGCTTTCGAACTCGAGTGTAATTGAATTTGGGTTAAAAAAATCCCGACTGCATACAGATACCTTATTATATTCCTTAGGTATATAATCAACTTAAAGTTAGAGGTAAGTACGGCCAAAATTGGACTGCCAGGAGCTTGCAGGACTCACTGCTTAGGGATTCTTTATACTTTGGGACCCATTTCATGTAAAGTGTGCTCATTTTTTACCTAAATTACTGTTGAAATAAATTAATCTAAATTACTGTCGAAATAATTGACAATACGGCGCTAAGCCGTCATAATTAAATAAAATAATATACTGTTGAAATAAGGCTTTGTTTAATTTATGCACTTGACTATGGGCAGTCACATATTACCGTATACACAGACCCAACATTCGAAGATTGTACATATTAAGATCCTATCTGGTCATCCAGGAATTACACAATATGCGACGCAAACGTCGTAGAATGTGCTCAAGTACACTGATTGCAGAAACTGGAAACAGTACTATTTAGTGAACTTTCTATCCTAATTTAAAAGACCGGACAGGAAGATCTCATCAGAAAGATGTGATGAAATACTTAAGATCATTCTCTTGTCTTAATATTCAAGTTTGATCGTTCGTCGATATCATGTTGTATGAAGCATACGATTGGTTATAATAGTCGCGCATCCGTTTTTAGTTTGTTTCTTTTCATGTGACAGTGCACGTTTTAAAAAAAATACTAATCTGTTTGTGCAATCTTCATTATAATTAATATTTTATTAGCAGTAAAACCTTGTTTTCATTGGGAAATGTCAAAGTTTTGGAATTCCAAAATGCTCCTTCCATTCGAAACACAATGAATAGCCAAAGCAATCCAATCATTGTGCTTTCGATTCACTGCGGACGAACCGCTGAGCGCAAACATAACTAAAGCGACCTCGTGTCCTTCATTACGCGAAATGTCAAACAGATCAAACAGATAACGAAATCCCGAATTGACTTCTCCACTGTGCTAGTTTGATTGGTTTTTCTTCTTAGCCGTTCCAAGAATCGTCGATGTCCTCGACCCCGATAGCTAAGCATTCATATTGTTTCGGACTCTTTGGATGTCCAGATAGCAATACGGTTGTTTGGGATCGTCAGTGCAGAATTCATAACAAAAAGTGAACGGAAACGGTAACACATTCGCTTCGATACAATAACGAAAGCAATGGGAGCCGAGGTCTTGTCATCATCCTTCCATAGTGGCCACCGTAGCATGAATCAGCGGCCCTGTGTTGCTCACTGATCGCGTTCCTTACTTTCATACTGCCCTCCAAAAAAAAAAACAGGCAAAAGCATATTCAAAACAGTCACAACGACACAAATTCTTCCAGGGAAATTATGTGCTCCTTTTATCTTTCGCTTTGTTCAAGTTGAGCAGCTTGCATTTGGTGGATTGAAAATCCAATTCAAAGCCAAATGTCGTTATTATGAGAGTCGTTTATCTCGTTTTTCTTCTTGATGTTTCGTTTATACTTGGTTTGGATCGGCCATCAGCTAGCTTTCGTTTCGCCTTTCGCACACACAAGAACGTTCGTCGGTCGGACATTATGTTTCATAAACGATTTGACCGTTGTTTGTGATTGATTTAAACCAAAAATCAAAGTCCTTTATTTTTGCTTTTGTTGAGCCCTCCCCAGCTCAACCGGTTCGAGCTCAAAGCAGAGCCACTGTGGAAACATCATTCTAGCGGATAAAAAGATCGCGATAACAAAAAAATAAAAGCATCAACATCAACAGAATATTTTCGAAAATTGACACCACATTTCACTGTGCTCGCGAAACCAGCTGGCAAATGGAGGACTGATCCGTAGTATCGGGTCTCGATAAGCGATGGTCATGTTTTCGATCAGAATAAACGAAAGCACGAGCACATGCCTCGTTATGTTCGCACTCGATGATGCCGTGAGTGGTACTAGCGCTGTACGCACGCAACGCGTTGTGGATTTTCAATTTATTTCACTGTTTATCTGGCGGCGCAATAGCATGAAATCGATATCCTGCTTGACGATGTGAGTGTGTGGCGATCGGTTCGTTTTGCTTTCTTTTCGCATCTTGTGCCCATTTGTTTGTTTGTTGTTCCGGGTGTCCTTCAACACGGGCATTGCATTGGTCCGCGGCCTGATAATGGAAACGGCGCAAGCACGAGATCAAACGAGTAATTTGATTGAGTGTATGTCGCGAGCCGCGCTAAGGGTGGCGCATTATTTTTGGGACGGTGTATTATTTTTCCATCGATAAAATCACTTTAAGATCATCAGCAATGAAATGCAAACAAACGAATTGTTTGCTTTTTTTTCAAAACTTTGACTGGGTTTTCATTACAGTTTAAAAAATAACCTTCTGACTTAGGATGGTCCGTGGGCTCTTCGCTAAAGACTTCATTCTTTCACACAACAAGACTGTCGACAGAAAATTAAACCTTACCGGTATCATAATTGGTAAACACATGTTTGATTTAATTACATTTATCATTTATCCTTACTTGTGATTCAATAATCTGTTTCTGGAGACACGAACCTGTCGGTTCACTGAAGAACAATTCTAATTTTCAAACAACAATAAATAAAATTTCTTCATGCTTTCATGGACAGTACAAAAAGATCTCCTTAAATATTGGACTACCATTAGCACTGCACATTATGAATAAAGGTACCATCTCTGTTCGACTTTTTATCAGAAAATCTACTAGTAAACGATTTAGTTGCTTCTTTACACAAGAATTTATGGAACCAGTCAGCTTTCCACTGGGCTAAGTACACTTGGCATTCAACATCGGACATCGGTGAGCCTACCAAACTATTAATTCGTTAGTAAATGCTTCACCGTGCAGGTGACCATTCGAGCAAACGGAGCGAACGGTACACCCAGTGCGACAAGCATCATAAAAGTCACCAAATGCAGCACCATACAACATTTCATCATCACCATCATCACCATCATCTCCAACGGCATGATCACGGAGCTTGGCTACGAAACCTTACATAGTAAGGCATTCGGCTAGTATATCAACCTTTTCACTCCAGCTAGAGGAAAAAAGAAAGAAGGAACTCGCACGATTGCGAAAAGCAGTTCCTACTACCGATGAAAGGGAAAACGAACCATGGCATTAGTTTGCCTTTTGTGCGAAACTTTATTAGCGTCTGCTTGTGGAACGGACAGCGCTTGCCGGTGGTTCATTCACTACACTACACTGCTGTGCTAATGATGCTAATTCAGGATTTGGACATCACAGCGCAAAACGGGTGGTCCTTTCGTTCCTTTGCCTTCGTTTGGTCATTGCAGTCAATAAAATCCCCACACCAATCCCTCCGCACTCCACACTGCGATGGACGGCGAGAAGCACCAATGCTGCCCGGTTCCGTTTAATCGTTAATTACAGGTTCTCGACGCCAGGGTTGGGTTGCCCCCAAAATATGGCCCTGAGACGCCCCTTATATATGCCACCGGTTGTGTGTGGTAGCGTAACGCGCTCAGCTTTGGGCAAGAGGTCCGTGATTTAGAGGATAATTCCATTGAGGAACGACACACTCGCTAAACTACATATACATGCTGAACGAATTTTCCAACCTACCAATGGAGAGCATTGGAGGACTCCCCTTTCTGGAACGCCCCACAGTTGGCATGGTGGTGGTAGGAGAAGTAGGAGCGTAGAGGTAGATTTCGGGCCACCCGAAAAAGTTATACTTTTACGATCGATTTGGTTGATTTATATGGCTAATATTGTGGGAGCCGTGGGTGGATTCAGCCAACCGAACAGTAAGCACCACCACCAGCGACAAGGGCAACCCCTTTTACGCCCGGTGCTCCAGTTCCATTTCTAATGTGTTCCCTTGGCGTGGTTGACTTGGCGTTTTTTTTTTCTTCGTTTTTTGGTTGAGTGTGTGTGTGTGTGTGCAACGATTGTTAGGGTTTTGCCTACCGTAAACGCTTCCCACCTTCCTCACTTTGGCTTACATTTCGTGTGAAAAGCCAGTGAAGGATGCCTTTACAGCAGCAGAAGACCGGGGATTCCTTTCCGGCGGGAGCGCAAACGGAAAAGTTTCGCTGCTACTCGAGCTACTCGGAAGCTTTTTCTGTCTTGGAAGACCCCGGGCATGCTGTTCGGGCTCGTAACTTTGTGCCCAACTTTTGTATACATTTATTTGTCTTTGCCAAAGGACCTTTTGGTGATTTATATTGGAGTTGTCTTCTGCACGCCCACGACCACCTCCACACACACACACACACACACACACGATCCGTCTGCGCCGATCTTGCAATGACGCGGATGACGCTGTTACGGGCGTAGGCCGCACAATTCGCACAATCCAATCAAGTCACATCATGTGCTCAACTTGTCACTAACGCTACCGCCGCGTACCGGGTAATGGTAGCTCCGTTGGCAGTCGGTACCGCGGCCAGCTCCCATTGCTGTGGCCATATTATTTATCGTAAATCGCGAATCGATCGACGGCACGAAACTTTCCCATTCGGCGCGATAAGACCGGCATCCTGAAGGGTGTATATTGCTATCATGCATTTCTAATGTGATTGAGACGACAAAGTTTGCTGGGCCGAACGTCTCCGCTGGCTGATCATTAGCGGGAATTGTTTTCACGGTGACGAGACTGTTTGTACTGCATCAGTTTGCCGAAAATGATTACTGCTTCAAGCAGCAATCAAACTTTTGGGTTGAAAGGAAAAAAAGGAAAAGTTCCCTTTTTTGGTTCGCCGCGTCGTACCGAGTGCAATTTTGCAAGGATAAGACATAACCAAAGACAATGGTGCTTAAAAACTATGGCTCGAATGCTTCCCTGGTGTTGTGGCTTACTTACGTAATGATGTTTGTTTGTCCCGTAAGTAGACAGTGTGTAACGTTGGGTCAAATTGATGTAGTCATAACCAAAGTCGTGAAAATCTTCAACTTGTTTATTTATGAAAGTATTTGTCGATCAATACTCCACTTACTTGCAATGGTTGCATTGAAGCTGACGTGTTTTTTATTGTACAATTTACTTCATTCGTATTTCATTTTAGACAACGCCTTTTTTTTAGACAACGAATTATAGCTGTAACACGCAAATAATAATAATCTTAATAAGAGTTCTATATATTTACCATTTAGTTTTACAAAACTCGAACCTGATATGATAGCAATTTCATGTTAAATGTTACTCTCAATTTGTTGTATAATGGGGGAGTTATCGACATACACAGTGGCTAATTTTTCGGTAAAGGCACAAGCTGATCGCAGGATGGCGTAAGCTTGCAGGTGTATATAACAACAACTATTCTTATGAGATAAAGAGTCATTCAAAAATCTCAAATGTTTTTGAGATTCTGAGTTTATATCCTTTCCTAGTGACAATTCTTGGCGAGCTCTACCTCTTGGACCGCTCTAATATTCGTACTAATCGAACTAAACCAAAAGATGAGTTTATCAGTTTGACACAAGCAAAGTAAGTTAACGTTGCAAGTTTCAAGGTAAAAATGGTTGAAGATTGAATCAGAAATAAATATATTAATCATTCGTTGTCTGGTCTTGCAAGTGAGGCCAAGTGTATGGAGGAATGCATTCGAAAGGTGTTTGTATTCTTCCGATCTTCAACATACATGGAATTATATAGACCGAACAATAACCCAAGATACTTTTTAACCCGATCAAAATTCTCATAAAGCTCTTTCGGGTCCGTTTCAATCCAGAGTAGATTCATGGTTCATAATGCCTTTATATTCGGGGCTCTTACTTTCAATCTGCTCAGGATCTCCAAGAAGCTTGCCCCGGCGCTGGTTCCTTGAATGCAATGGCAATGACCTGGCAGTTCTCACTAGAATAAATAAAAATACGAATTAAGTGTTGTTTAATCGTTGGTTGAGGCACCCGTTGAAAATTGAGGTTTCTCATGAGAATGCATCATGGTTCGACGGCCCGTCTTCGTTATAAACCTAAAATCCAGCTTATTTCTCGTTTGTGTTATAGCACCCTGATCCTGACAATCGATGTTACAGTGTTACTGGAATATTTGACTCAAATAACCGGACGTTCTTGTCAGCAATACAATTTGTGTGACTGTCGTTGTCATATGAATATATCACCGCTGCATTCGTTGAAATGATGATGATGATGATAAGTCCCACCTCTTACCCCAACATTGAAATGTGTTGGGATTTGTTAGCAGGACTGATGTTAAATTGAGCTTTTACCTCGTTGATCACTGTATCTGTGTCTTCCATCGCATGACAAGATCTGGATTACACAAAAACATGCTCTATCTAAATATATAAATTACCATAATACCTTTTTCTTTCAAAATCAAGCTTGATGATTATAGTTTAAAGTTTTTTTCTACTACCAGTTTATCAACATCAATAATTTTTAAATATATAAAAAAATAATTAAACAACACAAAACCGACAAATGTATTCGTAAGAGCTACCTATGAATTTTTCACTAGTAAGTGTTTTTTTTCCTGAAAGTATACTTTATTTGTAATCTACAATGTTGCCATCGCAAACGAGTAACATAAACCTAATCTCCCATTGAACAGATTAAATTATTTTTTCTCGCTTTAGAAACCCTCTAATGGCTGCAAATGTAACAGCGAGATTAGCAGCAGCAGTTTGACGCATACGCTATTCAACCCTAAGTCAACAGTGTTTTCGTGTTACCTACACCCAATTGAGTAGGCATGAGGAGAAACACTTTATCACAACAGCTTCCGAATGAAATGGTACACAAAAACAAAAAAAAAAACGAACGACACCAACCGCCATTGAAACCAATTGACCACCTCAGCGCGCGGCCACAGTTCTAGTGAGCTGCATTCAGCCTGCACTACAATCCGATGATGTGATCCGAAGCCATTCGCTTGCCACGTGCTTTTACGTGTAATTGGTACCAATAAATGCGGATCAAAGCTTGTTCTGTAATCGAATCGTCCCGACCACCCTTAAATCTACGCGCTCGCGGTTAGTCCCTCCCATACGCTCTGTTCTGTTGGGCTATGCTGATCCAGTGTGGGGACTGAGTCTGCGTTTTTCGAGATTCAACTGCAGCAAAGAGTAGCCTACAGTTACGGGAGTCCCAGGGTACTACACGGTAGAGGCATCTGTCGTCCCTTTCCCGAGCCCAGTAGCGAATGTACGAGGACGATTAGTGCAACAGATAGATGGACCCTCGGCCTCCAACGTTGGTGGTAACGCCGTTCGGCGCGTAGGCGATTTTGCCCTGTGCAGCTTGTGGTTGGAAAAGTGCTCCAGCCGCAACCGACTGCTGCTGCTGGTGCTGCTGAGGAGCGTAAGCATACGTGGCGTACTGCGATGGTACCGGATGGTTGAACTGACCGGACGAATAAAGCAATGGAGTCCTTTGCAGCGGACTCGCTGCGGTTGAGTAAATCTGAACACGTTGCTGTTGCTGCGCTTGCTGCTGTTGCTGCAGCTGATTTCGGTAATAGACATTGGGCTGTTGTTGGAGCGTCTGTTGCTGTTGCTGCTGCTGCTGTTGAGCGTTGGTTGTGGCGGCGGTGTTAAAGTAGGATGGTTGCGTCTGCAGCAGACTCTGTGGCACGGGCTTCAGATGTGACGGCAAGGGGATGGATGCGGCGTGCGACGGTTGCGTGAAGGCGGTGTAGCTGATGCCATTACCGTGGTGTTGGGTCGTGGTGGCGGTCGTCACGGGAACCAAGGATTTAAGCTGCAATTGAACGTCCATCAGTTGGACGAGTTCGGTTAACGTTCAATCGATTCGATAAACTATTTTCTGTGTTTTTTTTTTAAACTTTCATCCCGTTCTAGAACACTCAGCATGTGATTTTTGACTTGAGGTTTCCTCTTTAGATTTTGATTTTGGACATGTTGACCATAGAAAAACTCAAACTGTGATTTAGACAATATCCACAACTATGCAAATGATAAGAGAACCACGCATTCGCATCATATTCCAACCACAATCACCTAGAAAATGATACTAAGCAAATGGTATTGCAATTTAAATTGATTATACTTACATGAACGGGAGTGGCAACAGTGGGAAGAAGCTGTTTTCCGGCTAAACCATTACTCGCACTGCCTGCAGCGTGTTGATGGAAAGCTAAAACAAGAGATACCCGGTTTGGGCCAAACATAAGCAGAAAAGCTTCCGGTTAGATAGAAAAATAATAATAATAAAATATCCAGATTACAGGAATGTAAAGAGTTGCAACGAATGGATCTAAGTGAAACGATCCGTCCCTCCCGACTAAACGGGTCAAATCCCGCCATAGTGGTAATTGAAGTTGTGGCAAAAGCTGTGCAAAATCTCTCAGCCAACGTCTTTGCAGCTGATTTGCAAACCCGGCCCGGGTCTGCAGTGTCTTTCGATGAAGGCGAGAAAATGAATGGGCTTTCGAACGCCAGCGCACTCCTGGCGAGAGAGTGCGAGTGCCCGGTGGATTATCTCGAGCGATGATTAATTACCCCGGTCTTGTTGCAAAGTGCTGTTTCATTTACATAAAACTCATCATCAGCAATCCAGGGATAAGGCTTGAGAACGGCTCCTTTCGGTATGCCGGAATAGTTGGCGTGTGGCAAAAGGAGGATATTCGAAACATCCGATTCACTCACATTCCAAGACAGGCGAGAATAGTCGGCCTCGATAAGCACTGGGCATATAAAGCAATAATCCTACTCCGGGCTGGCTGGCATTCCTGTGTAGTCGGCACAAAATGTTTCCACCGGACGCCTAATGGATACTTTGGCCGTTTTGAATGGAATCCCTTTTCCTCGGAAGATTATTCATTTGTATCAT
>STHB01027859.1:0-10994 GCA_018908115.1 Anopheles rivulorum
GTTCGATGTAGCCCCTTTTTCTATACCCCGAGTGGCCCAAGGCCCGATTTTCTACGCCCCTTTTTTTATCATTATTATTTTGGTACACATCAGTGGCGAGCGAGCGAGTGGGAGAAAGAAAGCAAAAAATGTAGCAGGGAGAACAAATGCAACATCTAATGGGGGAAGCGTGGGCGCTTTTTTTTTTGCAGCAGCAAAAATGTGCAAATGACATGCAAACCGGAGGCTATCTCGTTACTCGTTGCTTTGCCGGCTTCGACAAAAAGGGGCCCGGCCCGGCTTACACGAGATGGTCCGGTTGTTGCCGTTCCTGGGCAAAATCCACCACATGTTTCACCTTCTCCATCAAGCTAAGCAGCATTCCGGTCCGGTAAGAACTTCAAATAGTTTTTATTTTATGTTTTTCCCTAGTCCAAGAGTACAAGATACATCCTTCGTTCGGCTCTAGTCGTGTGCAAAACACATATCAGAAAGAAATGACAAACCCCCACCAAAAACCAGACGAAGCCTGCTTTCAGGAAAATTAAAAATTAGACACCAAAACCACCAGGAACAACCCCCGAGAGTGTAACGTCCAGCCGATGGAAAGCATCCTTTTCCTCTTCTGTATGTATGACATTGTTTTACAATGCCTTCCATGTGTCTTGTGTGACTTGAAACCCGGCTACAGCAGAGCAGCTAAGCAAGCGAGCCAATCATCCAAACTAAACGGGAGAAGAATTTCATTCTTCACCACTCTACCACAACGCACCAATCCAATCATACACGGCAGAGCTTCTACTACCTTTACTGGAAGGAATCTAATCGAAATGTTGGGGAAAAATATTTGTCCGGATGGAAATTATCAGCCTGGCAGCATCGTCTGTACCGGTGAATTGCTTCGGAAGGGATAAACAATAAGTGCATTTTGATCAAGCGGCTTCATCGATGAAGATCCTCTAGTGATGAAGAGCCGAAAACCAACCGAAGACAGAGCACCACTCATGTTTGGTGATGGTAATGCGATCTCTTCAAAGTTTTTTTTTCGATAACAAACACTACTAAATCTATTTAATCAGCAATCATCGTGTAAGCGAGATGAATGTTTTTGGCCGATAGAACTTCCCCAGTACGCATGAGATAAGTAATGAATAACGCCCGCGTCAGGCTCTTCTGGGCGAGATGTATTTGCACAGTTGATGAAAAGCAATTTGCCTGAAAGGTGTTGCCGGCGGTGTTTGTTTCGGGACAAAAAGTTTTGAGGTTTCGAAGATCGAAGCAAATTTCAGCACGCATATGCAGCACACACACACCTTCCAGTGCGTCATATGTCATGTGGGAAAAGTTTTGCTGATGGTTTTCTTTCGGGTTTTGGCGTTGCTACAACCGTACAGTGAGATAAGCCAAAGCATTAGCCCTGCCCAAGCGAGTAAAGTAAGGTAAGTAAGTAAACAAAATGGAGACAAAGTCTCGTAAGCAGGGATAAAGTTTTTTTTTTCTCCACCATCGGCGGTTTTACATGACACGTGGATGGATGGGGATGTGGGTGTGCACGTGGGTTAGCAAAAACAAAACAAAAAAGCACACAAACCGAAGAAGATTTACAGCTGTGAAGCGTGTGAAGGTGTTGCGGTGGTGTACACAGTACAGTAGAAGCAGAACTATGATAAAGCAAAGCACATTTACCACATCATAAGAAAGATGGGACTAGACACGTGGATGGATGATGGGTGTAGGCCACCCTATAGGCTTACCTCGCTACAGGGTGAAGCTTTTGCTCGGAGCGGATGCGGTCCGTTTCGTTTATCCCTGAAATTGAAAAGCGAAACAAGAGAATGATTATTTTTCTGGGTGAAAAGAAGTTAGTAAACAGAAGAAAAACAGCAAGAATTCGGTACATTTCTTTACATTCGAGGATCCGGACGTATGGTGGAGGTATTACTGTGTGCTTTGGATTAATTTATGAAATGGAACGGTCACATTTGGCTTTGGTTATGATTTTTGAAACTGTTGGCGTTAGGATGTTTTGGAAGATATTCTCCTAATAAGAGCAGCCAATAATGGTTTAGTTCTTTTCTCTTAACATATCACGATGCAAGTATGTACTAAAACTTGATTAATTAACGAACTGTGATAACAAAATATAACGAATATGAATAATTGAACGTAATCAAAACTTGTTTTTACTGTTTGCTACTGTGCTATAAACCTTCTTTAGAAATTGAATCGATTTGGTCAGAATCGTCAGAATTCGTTTCAGTGTTGTCCAGTCTTCTCCAAAGTTTACTTCGTAGGATAGGCAAAATTTGCACATCCCCAGTGATCACTTACTCTTTCGCGTGGAATTTCATCAATCAATTTCCAGAATGCAGAATTTGGAGATCAATTTCCTGAAGACACCTGCCCTGTCCAGCTCCCAAATTACCACAAGTATTGGAATAACTTCGTCAACCAAAGAAGTCAGATGACACAAAAAAGAAAATGGTTTGGTAGTCATGAATATACATTTCCTTGATGGAGGATGTGGTTGAAGGATGATATAAAGACACCGATCCTCATGTCTGTACAGTGCTATCCAGTTTCTTCAGAAACTTTTAATCGTAGTATCTTGGTGAAAAGCTCTAGTTCTGACACCAATGACCTAGACTGGTAACAATAATGTCTTTCTCTCCAAACTTGGAGAGAACTGGGAAGCTCTTTAAGATCACGTCTTCTGTTGGGGAACTGAAAGTAAGCATACGATAGTAGCTTCAGAATAGAAAAGGAATTAAAAAAGAAGGCCTAGATCGTAAGCCAATATCGTATATCCGTAAGACACTAAATACTGGACGAGTGACCTCTTCACTTCGTGTTGGTCCAAAGCTTCAAAAGGAGTAGCATCACTAATTTCTTAGTGGCTACTATAAAGTAACTGATATTGTTATTAAATGTTGTCTAAGCACGGCAAAATATCTACAAAAGCTCAGTTAAACGAAGCTAGGTGACAGAAAACTCTTAGAAACATCATTTTCTCAATACATTTTATACGAAACTGATATCCAAATAGTTAAAAAATCTTATGTTTAGTGAAAAATGATGAACTTTACATTAACTTTCCAATAAAATTCAAATCTAAAAACAACACCTTTTTTCAATAACATACCTTTTGCAGGTTTTATAATGTTTACTTCCAACCCCCATCATAGCTCTGCCAACGTTCACCTCCCGTTTCTCCCGTTTGCAACAACCAAACCCTGCCACTTTTGCACGAGTTGGCCAGGATGAACACCAGGAAGAGCAAATTTACATTTTTAAGTAGCCCAAACAAATTACCGGACAGTGGAAAGCAGCAGCCAAAACCACAAAACCGTGCCAAGGTAGCAAAACCTCTATTAAAAATGCTTCATTGGGTATTTGCCTGTAGTCCGAATGGTGCTTGATTCGTTTGTTTTCAATCTTGCCCGGCTCTGCGCATTGTCGGGGAAGTCTACATTAACCGGAACATGGTGAATTCACCAAGCTGGAGAGTTTGCTACAAGCTTGCTAATTTGCTCAACTTGACTGCCGGCACCGTGTTTGTGATGGAACGGTTTTCGTGCCATCCGGTAAGCCGTACTGTTCGCTACCCCGGTGGAGGTAAAAGCACAATCGCGCATTTCGCTATATCTTTCTCGAGCTCACAACCAGTAAACCTCAAACGGAACGATGGACCACCTGCTCTACGGTGGTAAAAATAGCAGACTAGAGCAAGTTAGTGAGTTGGTGGGAAAGACGAAAAGAACATGAAAAACGCAAACGTACTGTAAGAAAGGATTGTATTAGTTTCGAAAGGTAAGCGTACAGGAGATGTACACCTTGTGCAATGGGTGAGATCCTTCCGTACAGGAACGGTAATGCTGTGGCAGTACATGGTCTCTACCACCGGTAGGCAGTCAGATGGAGTTGGTTTGCTTGAAAAAAGCACAGCAAAAAACCTTACCTAACGTTCTTTTACGGTAATGTGCGTTCGTGGTGAGTGAAGTACACCTTGACCAACGGCACAAAAAAAAAAACGCTTGACCTGCCTGATCCTGGTTCGGTGCGATGTGGGGCAGAACCACTGTCAGCAGCAGCGAACCCGAACGGCTAGCTTGGACAGATAAAAAAAGGAACAACTACCCATCAACCCAAGTAGTTCGCAAAACAGGATAATGAATATTTTCACAGCACTTCAACGGGCGGATGCACGAGCGTTCGCCTGGCGAAGCACTCGAAATCAGGAGGAATTAATTTTTTAATTTCGCTCGTCAGCTAGTCAGTTCGCTGTGGTATTCCCGGCCCGGGAAAAAAACAAGGAAGAGAAGAATCCCCTCACTGCTTGATGGGGCAGTCAGTCCGGGTGCTTGCGTGTGACAGATAATTGGTAAAAACTCGACCCGACGGTTTTGTTTCGCTTTTTGTGTGGCACAAGATATCGACACAATATCCGAAATGAGTTTGGACTCTGGTTGGACAGGTTTGCACCATCATCGGATGCGAGTCTTGCCAGCCTAGCTGGGCGATACTCTGTTACTGGGTTAAACTGATGCCGCGAATTTGCACACAGTTAGTGCACAGCCCGAACAACGATGATGAAAAAAAAAAAAAAATTCGGGCTCGGGTCTCACACGCACCGTGTTTGTTCGCTGACCGGCTGACGTGCAACATTTTGGAACCACATATGGCCACGGGTGAGTGAGACAGGAATGCATAAATGAGAGCACTAATTATTATTAATTAATTACAGCGGCGCTGAACGACGATCGGTCCGTGCAGCAGTGATGACGTTGGCGAAAAGGACCACCCGAACACCCGAACAGGGAGGGCAAAACTGGGGATTCGCTGGTATGCTAACAGAAAAGTAGAAAACATGAGTTGTTGGTTTGTTCCCAATCGGTGTTACCCGCCAGGGTCCACCAGTGTTGGACCCCGTGGCAGCATGGGTAGATTGAACTGTCGGCAACAGTTAGTATCATGCGGGTGCCACGGGCATTCGAGGATGCAGTGGTTTGATGTGTGTTTAAAAACAAAAAAAAAGCATTATGTTTACTGTTAAATGAACAGGCAGTTGTGGGCAGAAGAAGGAAAACAAAAATTAACCCACGTGTGTTACATGTGGGCGGTTAAAAATGAGCCATAACAAAACGGCAGCATTAAAAATGTAACTACCGTAAACGGGATGGTGACTAAAAACGGATAGAAAAGGTATGCAAACATTCGGGAAAACAATTTATTGATTGTTTTATAAATTATTTAACCGTATGGTAGATGAAATCGATTTGCTGGTACCATTATCCTTTGTTGGCAAACAAGAGTGGAAACTTCAAACTCGAGCTTTTTATAAAACTTTCTCTATTATGCATTGCGTCCTTTGCCAGCCAGTGATGTTAAACGAAGTAAAACATTTTTGTAACAAACCTCATATAATGCTAATAGTAAATTTTAGAGCTTTATATATCGCTAGTCGCTCGATGCAGGGCTATGCGGGGAAAAATATAAACCAAATAATAACATCATACAAGAATAAATTGATAAATATTGTAAACGACCAAATTATACATTATTTTTAGTGCTGTTGACATGATATTTAAAAAAAATACAGTCCGTAACTTAACTATACGGCAAATAGCACATTTATAACGAGGAACAAAAAAGTATAATATGTAGTTTATTTTCAAAAATCAAAATCAGAATTAATTTCAAACGATGAAGTTTCTTGGCATATTTATGTTCTCTGACCAAGACGCTGATTGCAGGATAGAACGGTCAGGCCGTATGTATAATTTTGCACAAAAAGAATTTTTGCACAAAAAGAATTTCGACTCTTTTTTTATTATAGGAAAAGCTTACAAATCATATACATTAGTTTATATATTAAAGAAATATTAATCGTTAAAAAACTCACTCATTTAGTTAATTGTTAAGATTCATTTAAGACAGATTAGAATAATATTCTACGATTATTGAAAATTTTTAAATTGCAGCAATTTGACGGCTCCTTTTTTTATTTATGTTAGAACGGCCTGGCCGTATTAGACTAATTTTACCACGTAAGCAGGCTAGTCAGACCGTGCTACGGGGGGACGGTCCGAATGAGATTTGAACCCGGTCCGGTCGTGTTAGGAACTGGCGCCGTTGCCAAATACACCACTGGGCCGCCCAATTTGACAGCTCTTATCAGGTTAAATATCAGTTCGTACTAGTTTATAGAGCTTATTTCACAAGTCCACTATAATTTCATTCAATGCTTTTGTAATTCTAATTTTAAATTTGTCTTTGTTTTCAAACTCCATTCATCTAGCGTTTCACAGCTTTCCAATGGTTAGACCAAAAAACTAACAAATCAATGAAATGACTTCAATGTAACTATCCCGCAACTAGCCCCACATGAAAAGCTTACTAATGAATGATGTTAACAATGTACACATGCAAGAACATGCTAGCGGCGATGTTTGTCTTTTTTTTAATTCTACTTTTCGCTCCTCAACCATGCTGTTAAGGGATCATTTATCAGGACAGCATTTTCCAAAGGTATGCGTTGCGTTAAGTGTAGGCAGAGCATATTAAACACGTTCTACCGCCACCGATTCCATAACGATGATTAGTTTAAATTCAAACATTACCGTTACCGTTTGCTCTTTTTTTTTGTGTGTGTTTGTACGGGACGAGATGAGAAAACTTCACTACACCTGCGGCACCGGAATATGCCGCGTGCACTGCCTGTACACACTGTTACAAATGAAGCTAACGCATTTAGCCGATACAGCATTCGCTGTACTTGCGGTACGGACGCTCGTTCCGTACCATGCCGAAGAGCCGAAAATCCTTCACGGTGGAATTTTACTGGCATTGCATGCGTCAGGTGAATTTAATGGGAAAGAAAATAACTTCACCGAGTGACTGCCCAACTTCTCCAATCGCGCAATGATGTGTGGTTTGTGTGGTGCACGTCTCCCCGATACCCGATACACACAGCACCACGATGCCACGCCATCATCTTTGCCGGATGGAAACTAATTGTGAAGCATTGTGATGAATGTGCGAGAACCGTTTCATCAAGGCTGATGGTACGGTGCACAATTTTCGCAAGCACTAGCGTGTGTGCCTGGTGTGCCTTCCACACGAGCCGAGCCGTAAGTTTGCTCAATATTATTGCAAATTCTTAGCGGCGAGAATGTGAAACGCTTGCTGATGATGTTTCATTGGTTGGCCAAATTTTGGTTTTCGCCTGTGCGCTATTCACTGTAACAGCAGGATGGAACGATAATGACTACAGCGCAACCAGCACTTTTGCTACTTAGCAATTGCGGGCGAGAACGTTTTAGAGTGTTTTCTTCAAATTAGGTAATGCAAATTGTTCTCCATTGTGTGTAAATTAAGTAAAATCAAGATGATAACCACAGTTAACAAAAGATTTGTGTTAAAGTTTAAAAGTAGATCGGTTAACCTTTCTGTAAAACTCTATTGTTCATTTCATTCAGAATATTTGAAGTTTGTCTAGAAGAAGTTACTATTATGTTTAATGGCTCACCATAATTATGTCAATTTTAAATATACTTTCTACATTATTTGTTATTATTATCTTATTGTGTTTTTAAGTAAGTTTTTTTTCTCTATAGTATTGTGTAGTTCAGTAAATAATGTAAATCTTTTTGATTTCATGTGCTTTATTCACTTCTTTAAAAACCTCGAACACAGTATGAACACTTGACTACAAGCCCGTATCGAAAGTATAAGATAACATTTTGTTTTAGAACGACATGAAAATGATAAAGAGTTTTGATAAGGATATTCACAAAATATGCTTAGAATAAAATGTGTATAAAAATACTTTTTTTGATTTTCATATTTATCCCAATCTAAGTCTCTAAGACTAAGACTGTTTGTATATTTTTACCTTTAGGGTTTGATACTCATGCGGCACTAAAAATTATTTACATCCTTCTTCAAATTCAAATTCTTCTACGTTAGTTTTTGTACATATGTATCTAAAAAAAACTCTTATAATGATGTTATGGACTGTAGAGCAGAATAACGAGTTGATTTTCATACAAATCATAAATTCATCAGTCAGCGTTTGTCACTGTTCCAAGGGAACTATCCATCCAACAGCACTATGAATCTAATGATTTGTTACATCCATCCAATGTATCTGTTCCATCTAGCCACGTAGATGGAGCCGACTCCATCGCACAACTGCACTGTCAAATGTTTGTGCACCAAGGTAAATTGCACAATTGCGCACGACGCTGGTTCGCTGGCTGTCGTGGTTCATTTCAATAATTAATCGGCATTCGCTTTTCCGGGCACTTTATTCAGGCTGATGGGTCAGAAAGATTGACCGCGTCCAAGCCACTGCTTAGCAGCGGATCCAACTCCACAAAGATGCCGCTAAGGGTACGCCGTTGGACACGTTTGTAGGCTTTTCTTGTGGGTATTTACAGCCCCTGCAAACACATTTACACTAGCTTGAAACAACAAACCCATCCCATCACAAAAGCGATTCGCAATCGGTGCCACGAATCGCTCGGTTAAGGCTAAATTCACAACACAATCGTCAAACAATTAACAGTGCCGCAGCGAAAGCGATGCTCTCCGTTAGGTATCTTTCCATCATCGACGTCATTGCGATGACGGTATGATTACTCCAACCAAAAAGCGGACATCCACTTCGTTCCCATCCGGTGCTGACTGTACGCACTGGTTCACCACTCCTTCCCTTCTTTTCTTCTTCCTTCCTCCCTCATCATCGCTAACTCCATTGATCGTTTCCATCGGTGCACCAGATGCATAATGAACTTCCTTTGTTGGGTGAACAAAGTTGCTTTACACCGGAAGTTACCTTCTGTAGCGTACCGAACAGTCCTGCCGAGTGTAGCCCCGCGAGACTGAGCAGGTCAAGACATACGGCACAACAAATGGCCACTACGCCCGCGGGGTTTTGTCCCCGTTTGCATACCTACCAGGCATGGACAGATGTTAATTTTTGCCGTCCAATAAATGGACAACTTTGGATTAGTCGTTCGGCGCCAGCATCGGCGAATTCCTCAGGATAGCTGTGGTCGTGATAACGTGCTGTTCGTTTGGCTGTGGTTTGATGAGTGCATCACACATGCTTACGGGGGATATACCCACAAGAGAGGGAGTGCTAGAGAGTCACCAAAAGCCCCGACTGTATGACGTGTAACGATTCAATCAACTTTCCATTTGGACCTGAGTACCAGAAAGCCGCAAGTAATAAACTCAATTGTGTGTCTTTTTTCTTCTTCTGCCGGCTGTACCTGCTATACTTATTCACATAAGCTCGTAACATGCAGCTATGCATATATAGTTATATATGTATGCGCGTAACATGTTCTTTATCTCAGTGTCCATCGTTAGTGGTGGCGACCGTTTCGACCGGTAACAAAAACTACCTTCATACACCCATTGGATTATCCCTAATACTCTTTACATTCCCGGTTGCAATCCCATGAATAACTTGCATCGTGCACCATTTTCATAACCGAGTCGCTTGCTGCTGGCTTAGCGCAAAAGCACTACGTGTACGTGTAGCTGTCAGCGCAAACGACTTCCCTGTCCACCCGTTGGCCATTCCCGGCGAATGTGTGTGTGTGTGTGTGTGTGTGTGTTTTTTTTTGCAATTTTGCATGGCGTGTAGCATCGAAACCCGGTGTGCCCGGTTTACTCGCAAGCTGATAAAATTAAACAGAGCCACTCACGATCGAAACCACATCGACCGGGCATTCGGACCGGAAAATCCTTCGCCCGTTGACCGATTCGGAATGCAGCCCCTTGGACACTTGGGGATTCGTGTGTATGGTGCCGTATTGTAAATAGTTTAAATATTTATGAAGTGTGTTGGTACGAGTACGGGTCTCACCCTTGCCAACATACGTCTGAGACAATCGTTTAAATGTTTCGTAGGAAATTCGACTCGTACTGCCGTTGGAGGTTACAAATAGCAAATAAATTTAAATATCTTTATGATAAGAAGACATGGTTATGAATAAAATATTGAACAATGTTTTTATTTTGTAAACTGTTTTTGTAATATTCAAAGCATGATGATTTTTGTACTGAAAAGACAGGTTTTTGTTTTAAAATGCTTTGAGTTTGATGCGTTGCAACGAACCTAAACCACACTTTACTCATAAGGGACCTCTTTAATTTAGTAGGTACTCCTTGACAAACACAGAAGGTGATAGAATATAAATGGAAGATTGGTAAAAAAATCGAGGGAAATAAAATAAAAAAAAGGATTGGATTGCCTTTTTATTTCAATTTAGTTTGATTTAATCGTTTTCGATTGAAAATGGCGTCCGAAATACTAAAAACATTTGGAGCAAAGTAATGAATTCAACTCTGTAGCTATGAAATATAAACGATTTACACGAGTGTGCATATGTCAGTTGTTTAGTCAGTTGTCAGTTGTAATAAATTGAAAGCTCAAGTGCCGTTAAATGTGTGTCCTTTCCTGTATGGTTAATTTATTTTCTTTTACGAAAACATTAATATAAAAACTAATTAAAGTGAGTTGCAGTCTTTTAAAGAATTATTAAAATAAAATCGTTTAATTATTGTAAAAAAGTTTAAAATTAACATTCAATTTCGATGTATATAATTATTTAAAAAGTTTTATATTTAAAATTTACTTTATTTTATAATCGTCATGTTGCAATAAAATGTACAAAGAGCGTTTTCTAATAAATTTTCATATGATTTACAGCTTCATTAATCCAGTACCAACAACAAAACTTATACACTAAGCCAAAGAGAGCGAGACCCAGAGCGCGAGACAAAGAGAGCAAGTAACCTTAATGAAATTTAAAGTTAAGTAATCAAAACAAGCATCAAGCACTAAGTAGCTGTAATGTTTCTACGATAGCTGCAACCTAAGCGGCTGTACTGTACGGTGTAAAGGTTGCTAGCATAACCTACCACTCAAGATTAAATCAAGATAGAGCACATCGTTTGCAATGTGGGCCGCCCATTCAACCACTGTTCATGCCGATTAC
>STHB01027942.1:0-23797 GCA_018908115.1 Anopheles rivulorum
CCGAAAGGATGAGATTCGTGCAGGAGAGGGTACGCCGATGGCAGCGGGCACGGAACGCACGAACAAGAAGGTATTCTTTGTTTGCCTGTCCGTGCAACCGGCGCTCGCCGGGATCTAATCAAGAACCGTCCAGGCCGATGGTGAAAAGTGTGCAAAAGTGTGCGCTCGGCAACGAGCAGGGCAGTGTGTTTACTGTAGACAGTAATGAGGCAATTTGAGCGAAATGCCCATTGAAATTTGTTTTGATCTTTCCACAAAGGTCAATACGCTTGGGAAAGATAGCATGCGATCGTGGGGAGGGGGGGGGGTGGTTTTGTGTGCGATTTGTGTGATGTTGTTGATTTTTTCTTACGCTTCGCGCTCATATTTAGAAGGCTTTCGAGCTAAACGTTCCTGGTGATCGGGCAAAACCAGCAAAACCAGGCTGAAGATCAAAGAAACTCGATTGTTGCAAAAGATGAACGAGCCGTGAAAATGTCGAGCGATCGGGCTCGGGATTAATGTGCAATGATGTCGGGAATGATGTTGCTGCTATGATTAAGAAACAAAGACAGGAAAGGATACTAAAAGTGGAAATTAAATTATCATTACATGAAAATATAAAAGTTACATTTAAATTCGGTAAGATGTAAAAAAGGAATTTAAAGTTTGCATATTTCTAATGTACTTAATAAAGAAAGAAAAAACCGGCTATCTGTGTAGATTTTATTGGATTTTCGTATTATCCGTTCTGTTCGGGATTTGATAAAGCAACTTTAAAATAGAAATTTGCGAATGTCGAAATTCATTTTCAAACAATAATTTCAGATTCCTTTTGCATCATTGTAGCACATAATTTGATAAAAAATATTTTAAACTGTGTAGATGAACAAACCGGAACATAACTTCAACGCTAATATTTAATATTGCAAACAGATTATCCTTGTTGTTCGCTTAACGAGTCGGGGTCAACAGCTATACGATTAGCTGCTGTAACTATTGCAATGGCTCTGATTTATTGAAACGTTTACAAGATACACCCTAAAGTAACAAAAACCTTTAAAAAGCAGTGTTACCTTTTATTTTTGTCACGTTTAAACAAAAGCCCATAAAAATATGACGAACGTTCAATGCTGCCAAAGGTCCGATCGGTGATTGGCCGTGTGAAAAAAAAAACCCCACAAAAAAAATATCTTAATCCGTTCCAGCAAACTTTCGGTGCTCGAGCGTCGTTGCTCTTTAACACTCCTCGCAAACGTATGCGTGTTGATTTTTATGCGTGAAATCACTCGGTGCGATCAAGGCTGCGAGCACTCCACACCCGCAAGCACTACGGCACTGCGCAATCTATGACCATCTTTATGTCCACGCAACGATGATGATCAAAATTAGGGTACAACACATAAAGTGCAGCAAAACGAAGGAAACCACCGATACAGCCACATACAAACAGCCAGCTTCCCTTTCACTCGCGATCGAGCGAAAACACACCCTCACAAGCAACCCCTCTGGTACCGAACCGACACTGGTACAATCCCTCAATTCAATGGTAATAAATTGATTGGATAAATAAATGATCTACTCGATCTCCCTTTTCCACCCAGGCCAGCGTCCCGGCCGTCCGGCTCAATAACTCTCTGCGCTGGTGACACGGCGACATGCTACATAGCAGGGAAAGAAAGGAAAAAAAAAAAACGACGGGCCCTGCCAGCAAAACGGCATTCGTTTTAGCTCGGTCCAAACGCGATGTATGATGCTCTCTGGCAGTTCGTCATTAAGGTGTTTACGTCCCGCCGATACCTTGTAGAGGTTGATTATGAGAAACACAATCATTATGTGCCACGTTTAGCTTTCTTCATGTGCCAGGAGGAGGTCCGTTTGCCCATTCTTTTCGCCAGGTTTCTCGTCGCACCCCGCACTGCGGCTCCTCACGTCCCCGGAGCTGCAGACGAAGGCATGTGGACTTCGTTTTTGCGCCACTGGCCCGATCAAGAGCAGTTCGCGCTGGCTGCAGCAAAAGGGCCATGCTTCAATCATTAATTAAAGTGGTAAGACATTTTTGCTGACATTTTTTGTTCACCCCTCGATCGGAATCGATCTCTTTTGCAGCGTTTGTCTGTTACATTTTTTTTTTACTTTTAGAAAGTGTTTCAAAAGAAAGACGTTGCTGTTCGGATCTTCAGCCGTGTACGCACGTTTTCTTGTACATTGGTATGTAAGTGGAAATAGGGGAAAAAATACACGAGACATTGATCCGCTTCCCAATCGATTGCTTGCGAGAACGTGGGAGAAGCAAAGCGATAGCTGTAGGAAAGCATTGTTCAATGAAGTTTGCTATCTGATGGACCAACAACTCGCTAATAGAGATTGACCACAGGGATTCGCGCGAGAGCGCAAGCGACAAAAACAAAAAATACACACACTGGCGTACCATTGGTGTTTGTTTTCGATCGTCGATGCTAGTTTTTATTCTCATTGTTTTGAGTTTATGATCAGGGGCTCATAATTGAAATGGTGCGATAAAATAAAATAAAATAGAAAGAAAAAACCGGATCGAAATCGTGTTGCTCTGTCAGTTTAACCGGTTCGTCGTTTGTTTTACACACATCACTCGTTGAAGTCTTTCGTACGATTGTTGCTCGGGAGGCATGTATGGTTTATATTTTTTTATCGCAGGCCCTATCAACAACCACTGACGCATGGCAGTGAGGAAAGTTCACCAAACACGTCATAAAAAGGAGTCATATTTAACCTGTTGACTACAAGCGCCTCGTCAACTATTACAAGCTGTTCCGCTGGCTAATTCTATAACCTGCGAAATGGAGGCTGGATGGGCCGTTGCTGCCATGCTGTGCCGTAGCATTTAGGGGGTAGGCATCCTTCTTAATTCTTCTTCTTCTTCTTATTTTTTTGTTGGTTGCCTTCAGCCCACCCCGGTGTGCCGAACACGCTCGATTCAATTATCGATTGGAAGGAACGGTGTTGTTGATGTTTGTTCGAATTTGATTGAAGCGATGATTTGGCTGATTTTCAATTATCACCCGCCGGCCGCAGCTGGGGGTGCTAGTTGGTGGAACGGTGGAAGAGGGAGGGGGAAAGGAGGTGAACCAATAGGGAAGGAAGAGCTGTAAACTTTTATCGATTTGCCCCGTCGATTGGGGCTGATCGCGCTGCGCTGCGGGGGCGTCAAGAACTTCTTGAAGTTAATCCGATTTGTATGCGGACCGCGATCAGCTCCCTTGGTTGGTTGTTGGCAAAACGGTTCGGCGTGCGATCGAGTGCGTGCGTTGAGTATATCCGCGGGTGACGATTGCCATTTCCCGAGTCATCTTCTTCACGCTTTTAGTGAAGCCGGTTTTAATTGAATGAATTGTTGCGGCATTCGCAAAAGAACACACCGGTATAACAGAAACAAAATCGGTAGAAGTTGAATAAAAGCTTGCAGCAAACCCACCAGCATGTACCGTGGCAATGGCCCGCAAGGCTATTGGAAAGGATGTGCCCGATCTAGGATGGGCGATCGGCCCTGACGAGAGGGTGGGGAGGGAGGGGGATGGTGGACACGGTGGTGGCGTGGGGAAGAAAAGTTTGTCAAGCTGTTTCTTCAAGATTACCTCCCATCAATGGTTTCATGATCAGCTAAAAGCTTACCGACACAAATCAGAATAGGAAAGCACCGCGAGGGAGGTATCTTAAATCTTAACACCGAGCGGAAATAGTTTGACCTGCTTCAATACGAATTCTACGACGTGAATCCACAAGCAGCGGCAGGCCCGCTAGCAGGAAAGAAACAACAACTGCAACACAGAGGGTGAGTGAAAAAGCAAAGGAAAAAAAAAATGCCTCGAAACTGGTGAATGATCTCGGCCCAGCTCGATCGTTTGCGTGATGCCCGGCTGGGATGGTTCGTTCGCATGATGATGCCCCCGAACCCCAAAAAGGGGTGTTGCAGAAGGTGTTATAGAAATAATCAACGTGATTCAGATAAGAAGATGTTGAAATTTATTATTATTAAGGCAGGAAACTCGTGTTTATTGTTATTAATTTTATAGCCACTTATTCACCTTCCACAGCGCGATACACTGGTTTGCCTTTTACATCGCTGCTCTTTCCCGTGTTTGCCCGGGTTTGTACCGATCCTCAACAAAGCGCTGAAGTGCTCATGTTTACCGGCATTTTCTGCCACGAGAGTGGTAGACATTTTGAGCATGAATAACAACACCAGCGTAGCAATACACGCACGAAAAAACAAAAAAAAAAACAAATCCACCAGCCAAACAGCAAAAAGGAGTTGTGGTTGAGCAAAATTCAAAATAAAAGTAAAAAAAAAACAGAGACCACGCTCACCGAAAGTGCTGTGCCAACGGCAAATGGGGGAGAGAGAAAAAAAATGAAAAGAAAACGATACATGATAAAAATACACACATATTATGTAGACAACACGCTGCACTGCCACCTTTTGCTGTCCACTTTTCATGAATGAACATTCCATCCGGCCGGCCGGCTGGTCG
This sequence comes from Anopheles rivulorum, assembly GCA_018908115.1. NCBI lineage: Eukaryota > Metazoa > Arthropoda > Insecta > Diptera > Culicidae > Anopheles > Anopheles rivulorum. Next base: position 4,491 of record STHB01027942.1, read on the forward strand.
GTCCGGTCCGGTCCCAGCCGGGTCGAAACCGAGAAAGATAAACAAAGCGTACTGTGTGGCAATAGAGGGTCCACCGCAGCGTCCACTAGCGGTTTCTGCGACGGGGCGTAAAACAAACGCTCATCGATCCGATCCACGGGCCCCATCAGGATGTGAAGCGGCTGGCTCTGAAGACAGGCAAAAAAGGGGGCAAACTGTAGGACACAAACTAGGACAAACAGAAGAGCTGAGCAGTGCTGAGTACCGGTCCCATCGAAGCGGCACGATAAGCATAAGAATGGCTTGCACAGGGTTGCTATACGTACCGCGTATGGTGTACAGCGTGACGGAGAGTGGACGCGCGCAAGCAAGAATAAAACAAACGAACTAATATGTGATCGAGAATCGATCGTAAATTTGGTAATTAGTGTTTTCGCAACCTTTTTCGCACACGTCGGTGCTGAGGGAACAAGTTCGCTCGACACACGAGCGAATGACGGGATCGCCGGGCGTTCGAGCAACATTGCTTTGCAGCAGTTGGCAAATGGGAAGCGGTAAATTGTGCTATCTTCGCACCGTACCGGGACGGTGTATTTTGTACACGTGCAGCGCATCAGTATGACGCAAAAAAAAACAGGTGATCACCGGCGTGTTGGAGACGCTCGTGGCGATGGCGATGAAGCTTTTAGCACAATACCAACGACACAGGCAAAGCAAACGCACATGAAACGATAATAATTATTTCCATAAACAAACGTCAACAAACGATTGGTGAGGTGCATCGATTTAATGCTGCTTTTTGTTTTCTTTGCTGCTGCCATAACGGCATGCCGTTCTACCTCATTTTGACTGGTCGCTGGCTGCAGTTGTGATGGCGAAGAAAGGACGCACAAACCAAGCACGAAGCGAAAGTTAGAAGAAGTGCATCCATTTGTTTGCTGCACATGTAAAATGCGCCAACCGTTTGCTGGTGGTTCTGTTTGCTGTGTTTGCACGGTTGAAACACACGTTTTAAATGGAACGGCAAACCGGTGGCGCATGATCGCTTTCGGTCGAAAGGAAACCAAAAAGTGCAATCCCGCACGCGTCGCCAATGCATTAGAGAAACAAATCCTAGCGCATGGAATGAATATTCAATTTCCCTCATAAGCTACGGCTGTTTGGTCAGTTTGGCCGCAGCGAATTATGAGCGGTAAGGGTATTGATTTGAAAATACCAGCCCAGGGAATGGGAAAATCGGTACGTTCTGTTGCAGTGCGCTCATGGTAATCAGCGTAACTTTGTGGCCAATACGCCGTCCGGGCTGGCTGGTTTGTGTAATGCGCTATGATGTTTATGGCCGCATTTAGAATGGTAATATGATTTTTAATTTATGTTACGCTTGGGTGGAAAATTATTAAACTAAGCGTTGAAACGTTAATTAGCTGCGTGAAATCAACTGTTTTTCACAACGGTATTAAGTTTTGAACTATTTTGTTGAATGGAGCATAACTTGGCTTAAATTGTTTGCAACTTTTAGCTTCAAATTTAGTCAAACTTTCAAAAGCCCTTTTTTCTGCCCAGCAAATAAACTGTTTTCTATCAACTATGGACTTAAAGCGCATAAATATGTAAATTAATATTTCTCTCAATGAAGCAGGAATTCGTTACAGAACTTTAGTGATCGTCAGCATCATCACGTTAAAAAAGATTATTTTTCTACCATTTATGGTGCATTGAATTCCAAAGACTTGCGAATGATATATTAGCATTTGGTTAAAATATTCCTTCATTTTGCTGTGATGTGGTGAAACATCAGACCAATTTTACAGTACTTTTCTAGTTCTTGGAACATAATTCCTATTTATTTACTTTTCTGTACTGATAACGTATTTTCAAGCAATATGAAAAATCTACGTTTAAGTGCTCAAATTTAAAATAATAAGGATAAGCATAAAATAGTTTGCTTGTTTTACTATTACAATAAAATACAGAAAAATGTCTTCAAAACAGTTTTAACACATTCATTAGGGTTATATGTTATACACTATTAAATTTAAAAAATTGCTTAATCTTGTACGCATCGCCCATTATACGCACAGCCAGCATTAACAACATTATTACGCATTCCTTTACCAACTTTCTCTTTTGTTTGCTTGATGGAACGATTCGCAAGCCACACTAATGACATGCATAATTCCCCTACATTCATCTTCAGCAAACTTTCAGCTCGCACCATCCGAATGCGAGTGCATCATTCTGTCATACGCCATGGGCAAGGAACGCACTTTGCTGCGGCATTGCAGCACCAGCGCTAATTTCGTTAGCCCTTTTGAAAACACCACATTAAGGCAACCGTTTATGTATTATTAAGCCCTCGGTACGTAGGAGGCTGGCCACATTATCTGCCCTTTCGGCGCAGTATCGCAGTCTGCGCATTATCGGCATCGGCAAGGCAAGCACAAAGCCAAACACCAAACAAAAATCTCGCATACACACACGCAGTGCTTTGATGCAGATATGTTTATTTGTACAACATATGCTTTTGTGCTTAGATTTGTCTGGACCTGTCATTACATTACCACCACAATTTAAATACAGACAAGCGGCTGCTAATAGCTCGCCAGGGTGGTACATTTTTTACCGCCCAGTGCAACTTTGTGACTCGCGCAATGTATTCGGGAACAGTTAAATTTATTGTTTTTGTTAGAAATAATTTGAGTTTTGGGTGTTTTTTTACTTTTATGAAATATGATATTGATTTAGTAGTATTTCTTTCTAAGTAAACGTATATTTACTCTAAGCAGTTTATCCGTGCTCGTCAGGACTCGATCATGGCCGGATAAGCGATCATCACGGATAAAAAGGTACAGCTGGTTAAGTGAATATGGTGGATGTACTTACAATGGTTGGGTTGTATTTTAGGCACAATTTTTTGGATTATTTTGTGATGTTTTGTTGCAAAAGAATTCTATTTTCATTTAAGTTTTGTTTTAACTGAATATTTCAAACCATTTCTCTGCATATCTTCAGTTATCGTGATTTATTTGTTACTTTAGAAGAATTTGTGACAGCACGGATAATCCAACAACCGGTTAAAAAGCACATGTCAGAACGGATGAACCTCTATTTATCCAACAAAATTCAAATTCACTTTATTGAACCAACGTAGCGTAACGTAATGCACAAAGTATGGAAATTACTTTGCCGCAATAAAGTTCCCCATTTAGTGGTTTGCAAACAACACCTGACTACCTGGCAAATGCGCAGCGAAGCCAAATTAATCACGCACAGTTTGTGGCACTCTGTAGCAGGCAACAAGTTGCAAGATAAATATGAACCACTCAACTCCAGGGAGACTGCAGCTAGTAAAACTGTCACGGTGTAACAATTTTAAGCCATTTCTGCGTGAGCTGCCGTGTGCAACCGTACGCATTCTGGTGAAAGGGCCCGGGTAAAGCAATGCCCGGTGACGTGCGTTTGGGCAAAAACTGTTATCCAGAAGCACAAAAGTGATTCGCGCACGGGTGTGCAATAAATTAAAGCTTCTAGCTTTGAACGAAAAAAAAACGCCCTGCTATCGGACATAAATAATTAATAAAGTTGATTAATTTGGTTCGCTTGTTTATGACACCCGGTTAGGTTAGTGTTGTCGTTAACGCGAAGAGCTTGCCGTAAGCTCCAGTTTTTTTTGTTTTGTCCCTCTTTTCCCTCAATGTTTGCACAGTCCGCGTGGCCAGTCCGTGGCAAAAGGGACCATGCAGCTATCTGAAAAGCATGTGTCATGTGCCCGGTATCCTTCTGCAAAACCGGATCGAATTCGATAGGCGGATTATGGCTCGCGGGTTTTACGCGCTCTTTACTTTTTTTTTCTTCCTTGCTGCGATCCGGCCGTAACGCCGGGAGGTTTAAATGAAAATCGCCTTCGATAATATCACGATAAATCGACTCATAACGAGCCAACAAAACGGATCGATAGATCGATGGCTCAGAGCGATCGGCACCAATCGAACGTTGCTTTGTAACGCATCACGGCGAAACAAAACGGACTTCACACGACGCTCTCGAGCGTACAAGCACGGTTTGGGAGGCCAAAGCTTTTGGCATGTTAATCCCAGGCCTCGACCGGACTCATCGCCGGCCCATTCGGGTGGGTTTTTTTTTTTGAAGGGGGGGAAGCAGGCAGTAAATTTACATTAATTAGCATCGCTTAAGCCCGGTGAGGCGTGCGCACCGTAGGGAGGCGTCAACCTGTTGACAAAACTGCCGAATTTTGATTGCTTTGTTTTCGGGCGAGTGGCGCGATCGGAACCCGCACTGTCAACGGAATATTTACGTTTCCCATCGGTTAGGGCTCGATTTTTTTTTTTAATTTTTACTCATCGCTGTTGTTAGTTAAACTGCGACGATCGGCTTCACTGCGGTCGATAAGGTAGAGCAAACAAACGCTAACAACTGCAACCGGTTTATGAGTGGTTTGGTGGCGGAGCAGTGGAACATCACCGACGGGAACGTCGCCCAAAAAAAGCTTGATGATGCACTTGATGCCTGGTTGGAAAGTGAAAGATGCAAAGTGTAACCCCCCATAACGAGGGCCCGGGTCATTTGAGGGCGATAATACCTTCCCATCAGAAGGTTACGGGACGCACGTTGCTCTGGATGTGCAAACAAAGCCCAAAACCTCCATCCCGGGCCGCAGATTCGTATGCATCACTGTCAATAGGATTTCCAAGCGTGCCGCACTGTTCCGGTCCGTTGGGAAATGAAAGCACAGCATAAAAAGAGAAAAAGGGACACATTTTTATTATGTTTGATCGAGGAATTTTTCATTCGTCTTTCGGCGTGCGGTAAGCAAATGGGCCGTCCGGCCTATAGGTCGTGCTCTATTAAGAATTGAAACTCAAATAATAACGATTATCTTACGAGCGCCCTTACGACCACGGCCGAAGTTTGTTTTTCTCAGCCTCAATGTGAGCGTTTCGTATTCAGATTGGGGCGTAGAACAATTTACTTGTGGTGCAGTAGTAGCACGCCGTGCCGTCTATTGCCAGCACGTTCACTTAGTGTTCCTAGTCCAAGGGTATTAAGTGGGAGGCCTACATAAAGCACCACAAAATATGATCGCTTTACCGGCGATCCAGAACGAAACGGGGCAACCGGACGAAGCTCGGGCACAGTTCTGTATGACTAATCCAACTTCAAGCCGAGTTTAAGCCAAACGCCGAACGTCGAATGCCACCTTGTGGCGGGTATTAATATCGCACTAGCTTTAAACGTGCTACAAGAAGGAACCATTTTCGAACCACCATAAATTGGTTACCTATGTCCAAATCGTGCAAATAATGTTTGTCATACACTGCCAAATGGTGCTTCGGTTCGGTTACCTCCGGTTAATCACTGGGAAGCATTGCACCGCTGCTTGCCCGTTTCGTTGATTAGACGGAACGAACGTGGCCCTGATCACCCGGATTTTATGGCACCGTTCACTTTGTGTCATCTTTGGCGACAGCTATAAAATTAATCCTTCGTTGCGAGGTGAATATTATGCACTCGCTTCAAGCGGCAAACCATTTTATGGCTCTCCCCCCCCTGTTCGATCATATATACTGTGAGGAATTATATTGACAATCGGTGATGAAAATGGTTGAAAAAACTGGTGATGAATCGTAGTTTCGGGTGACGTATGTTTGAGGTAGATTAAACTTTAAATCTAAAAGTCTAATAACAGACTAATAGAAACCTTGAGGATTTTTTCTAAGTTTCTAGCTATTGAAATTTAAATCAAACATTTACTTTTAAAGGTTCTAAAATTCAAATCTCACAGCATGAACAGATCGAACACGAGCATGTCCTCCCGATGGTAAAGTGAATGAACCTAATCCACTTTGTGTTGGCTGAATATTGGCGGCGGTACACCAAAACATTTTGCACAAAGCGTCACTGGGTCGCAGCGTCGTTGGCAAACAGAACAGCAGACACCCTTCTAAGCATGCGGACGAACCATTCCGTGGAGGCGGCCATTCGGTTTGAAGCACGAACAACACCTAACAACCACGCACCGCATGCGGTTGGACCGCATTGCATGTCGCACGGTCATATTTAACAATAATTCCTAAATTAATCCGATCCATTAGTCACTGCGGTAGACACGGTCGGTTTCGTAAGGTGTATGAAAGGGAACAAATACATTAGAACAAAAAGCAAAAATAAAAAAAAAAAACATGATGCTAGTAAGAATCCTCGACAAAACCGCCCATACGCCCTTTCTACTCTAGTGTTCGTGGCAGACGACCTATCGTCACTTCGCCGCGAAAGCGAACCACTGGAGTCGCGGTTCGGACAGTCGCTGGCCGAAGTTGAAAGGTTGCATGGAAGCGTCCACCGTGACTTATGTGCCATATAATTTCTCTTTCATTGCCTATTAGTACGAACCCCGCACGAAAAGGGGCTGCATGACGACAAAATGACCATTAGGAAAAAATAGGAGGTACACTGTTGGGGGAGGATTTTTTTTTTTTTACTTTTACGACCAAACTGGCCAAACATCGTCGGTACATCAAGCGGTACCGTACCGCTGGAAACAGCTTGCCCATCTAATGAATCAACCTGGTGTAGCATGGGTGTATGATTACTTATTTCAAAGGATGTGTTTCTCCCCCATCGAATTTTGGTCTTCCCCGCTTTGCTCAAAGTGTTCCGATCGCTAATGATACGATGACCTGTAAATTGAGCGCGAAGAGCGTTCTTTGCCTTCGTAATAAAGGTGTTTTTTCTTTCTCTAGTTTCAAATAAAAAAGGCAACAAAGTGCGACATGCAAACAGAATGAATCTAGCGGGTGACGAAGGTACGCACCATCTGGTGTCACATCGTGTGAGCAGGGTAGAAGTTCCAGTTTGGTGTTTGGAGGAAGATATTCGCTACATCTGTAACCTATTTAATGTTTTCGCACAAAAACCCAAAAACGATGCCAAATGATTGGGCGATCGGTGTGAAAGTGTGCTGTCAAGTTGGACGGAGATGATTACTACGGCTGTACGGGATGGATGACAAGGAGATATCCATGATGCGCGTGCGATAGCTGTGTGTATATGTGTGGCGGATCCTGCCAAAACCACATGTACAAGGGGGTCGCGTCACGGGTGGCCCAAGATCCATCACGATTCATTAGATTATGCGCAACCCCCGGAGGGGCCGGCTTTCCCTTTCACCACCGACCCACCCACCTTCCGCTTTACCACCGGCTAGCGGTAAAGAATGTAAATTGATTATTGACAATCGGCTTGCACAAACAGCACCAACACCAGTGTGTCGGCTGTGTTTTATGCGTCACTGTGCAACTTACACAGCGCCGTGCTGCGTGCGTTTCCTTTTCTGTCCTACCCGTTGCATGCGTGTGCATGCTTGTTTGGGATGAATTTTATTTTATTTTTTTTTTCACGATAGTTTTAGTGGTGCTCTTCTTCTGGTTGCTTTTCCGTTTCGGCTTCCTGGCCCCCAAAAGTTTATTTACACACGTGACCTTGTTTGACACGCTTCCAATAGCTCATAGTCGGATATCGTGCGCGGCGGTAGGTTTATACAGTCCTTCGGAGGACGATTTGCGGTGGTCTCGCACCATTGTTTTTTTTTTCTCTATTGCTTCGAGAAGACAAGAAATATGAGCCAAAGAAGGGATGGGCGGGGTGGCGCAAGAAAGAGAAGGTGGTGGTGTTGGTGGAGGAGATAGAGCGGTTGGCCAGGTTCAGCGCACAGCGAAAGTGGGACTCATTTTTATTAATCAATTTACACACGTTCATCAAATTTCTCACGGCCGCCGGCGCAATGGTGTTGTATTTATGTTTTGTTTGCCTTTGTTGCCGTTGTTTTTGGTTTTGTTCGCTGTGATGGAAGGCAGATCATAATTTCTCGCGATCATCGCTCACGATAATTGGAGACGATGGGATCAAATTGTAAACTTGACGAAGGCAATGCTTTAGGGCATGTTGTTGCTATTTGATGTTTTGTTATTTAAGCATAATGCCACGTCGAAAGCTAAGGTGATGATAATAATGAAATCATTTTTATTCGTCTATTAGGGAAAGGTAAATAATGATCTATCAAATTGCCATTTAAAATAGAGGTTTTTATTATGTTTTATGTATAGATTCTAACAGGCGATCTTAATAGAAATTTTTACGATAATTCATAACTATCAATTTTTATAGAGCAAGAAGTTGGCAGCAATAATATAATGCAAAAGCAACCATAAAAGATGCGGAAACATAATAGCAACATTTCCATCCACTTTTACAACACCAATAAAGAACAAGGGAGAAGAAAAGGAAACAGCGCGAAAAAAAAAACAAAATAAGGAGACTTTAACGCCATAAAGTACACCGTTTGGCACGCGTCACTGTTTAACATTCATTTAACATCTGACATCCGTCTAACTGGTTGGAAGGGCGCGCGCGCGCGCGCGAAAGAACACGCGCTGGAGAACCATCCAGACAGGAAGTGTACAGAAAGCCGAAGCCGTCGAAGCCGTGGCAGAAAGCCTTTCTTTCCGCTGTTTTTTCGCTTCCCATCACCCGTCATGATCCCCGATGGGAAGAAACTTTAAACGAACTGGGAGGTGCCGAGCTTGTGCAAACAGCTGCCAACAGGGCAAGGTGAGTGAGCGCGGGAAATGCGAGAACCGTGGTATAAACATAGAAAAAAATAATAATAACGCGGAAAGAACGAACGCCGCTCACACACACACACACACAAAACACCGACCGCCAAAGGCTAAATGATAGATTAACACCGAATGACTTGTGCTTAATGCATTCGTAATGGACGCGCCACGAGCCACATAAAAATATGTAGACGGAGGATGCTAACCGCTGGAACTATTCCTCATATTTCAAGGAAGATTTCCCCACCAAGGTATGCGTTTTTTTTATGTATGTTGCATTCTCCCTTTTGGGCCACCCTCACAAGCAGGGCTGTATAGCACTTTTGGACTAGAGGGGTGTTTTTTTTACTTTACGGCCCCTTTATGCCGGGATCCTTCACAACGTGTACCGCGGTCGGACGGTTTGGCTTTTACATGTTTTCCCCACTGTCACTGCGGCATGATTCTATTAACAAGGCAAACCGTGCAGCTACACACGCGTAAGGTAACCGTCTGTCAATTACAATGTAGCGTGAAATTGTTTCACCTTTACGGCCACGACCGTCGGCAGCCTCGCGCACGGTATCGAACGTGTATTACCGTTCAAGGTATTGATCTGGTTGGGTGAGAAAAAGTTTACTGTGAAGAATGTCTTTCGGTTCGGTCATACCCGCGTCATGTTTCAGGTTCTATTAGTTTAAATTCTCAATATACCTTCTCGAGGCTGGAACTTTCAGGGATTTTATTGGAGATTACGCACACTATCGGAGCACTAGCTTATGTTGGAAATTGTTGGAGATCTAATGTTTGTGGAGTTAGAGTTTGGAGTGTCCGAAGAATAGACATCTTAAAGTTATGCGTTATCAGAGTTGTTGAAGAAAGATTTATTTCTCTCCAAAGGAGAATTTTAGTAGTAGCCCGGTAGTTGAAGTCTGAAAGCAGAAAACAAATATCCTCGAAAAGCCGATCATGTCATGTTAAAATCCACTAAAAATAAATGGTAGCTATTTATCATATTCACATATCCCTTACGCAAGACATAAATTCCCAACATAACCTAGCTCCCAAGATTACTATCTCGCACACTCTGAAAGTCTCAACGCGCCACAAACTTTTGCTCGCGAAAGAAGGAACCCGAGCACGGCCGCCAATTTATGAACCGCTCACCAATATATGACTCATCACCTTTCAGGGGGCAACAGCGACCAGCAAAAACAAAATAGTCTACGCCAAAACCCGAATGTGAGCGTGATTTGCCTGCTAGCGGTAAATGTGGCACATAAATATCAAACACCAGCGGATAATTTACTGCGAACTCTAGTTAAACGATAATAAATCTGTCCAGTGCGAATCTTAATTACTCCGCCGCACAATCTCCCATGGTCTCCGCGAAAGGGTCGCCGAGATCGAGAGGAGAGAGCGAAAAAAAAAGTAAAGTTGCAATGAAATGGAAAATTGGTGCCCGGTGGGAAATTTATCCCCGCGAACTATTTCACGAATGTCTTAACCACCCGGCCCAAACGTTGGACGTTACCGATGCGACGAATCCCACCCAAGGGTTGCCTCCCACCGCGATCGATGGGACGATCGGTATCGCCGAATGGTGGCAGCTTTGCAGATTTGTGCCTGCCAGATTAATTCCAGTACTTTGGGCCGGGCAGATTAGATGCAATCGCTACCAGGCTACTACTCGCGGGTCGCTCAAAACGCTGGTCACGTGGTGGTCCGTGTCGCACGGGTGGTAAAGAAGGAACCTGCTGGACATCGATGCCAAACGGATCGCTCGCGCTTCTCCCGGAGCGTCGTGGCGACTTTCGGAACGGGTTGCGCGCGAGCCGCGAAACTGAATCGCACCAAACCGGTTCAATATTTGTTGACTTAGGGTTTCGATGGGCGGGTACGACCGAATGGGGGGGAGGGAGCGCAATGTGGCCGGCGCGGGGACGCTCGTTGGTAAAACTTTATTAAAATTTTAATTAAATTATATCACACCGTGTGTTTAGCTGGCCCGCGCGTTTCGTACGGTGGCCTTTTGGGTTGGTCGGCCAGCATCCGAATGGAACCGTTAATCACCCTGCCTGTTCTGTGCCAAGCCTCTTGAAAGTGGCTCTCGATCGCTCGATCGCGGCAGTGTATCGGATGCTGGCAGGATCGCCGTTGATCGGCAGTGTGCGGCGGTGCAGCGATTTATGAATTGGCCTCGATTGCGCGCGCACCACACAAACGATGCGGGTCGAACGCACGGTAGAACCCACACTGAACCGTATTGCCTGTTTCGTACCACATTGTAGCACGGCAATGGTGACACACACACACTCACACACACGGGAGACAGAACGGAGCGTCATTGTTGCAGCACCAGAAATCTTCATTGAAATTGCGTGTAATTAAGTTCGCCTGTTGTGACGGCCGGCAGCAGGAAGGGCCACACGTTGCATTAGCATATATCCATTGACCATGGAATTAATGCGCGTCTATGCGAGGACTACGACGAGGTCTTCGTGCCGTACAGCAACAGGGAAGGTATTCGATGCTTCCCACCTCGTGTCGCTAAGGGGTAACAAACCTCGTACCGTGCTTGCACGTGTGCGTGTGAGGGTGTGAGAGAATGGGGGGGGTGGTGGAATTGCTTCCGAATGTGAGACGAATTTTGACATAGCTCAGAAGTTCCGGTTGAGGTCAAATGCAATAGCCCGAAGAGCCCTCGCTTGTAGACGAGTTTGACGAGTGGACTCCAACAAAGTCACCCCAGACATTAACGTGACAGTTGGCTTTATTAATTGACACCGATCGTTCCGCGACTGATGCAGCGCTGATGAGCTCTTCCTCCACAGAGATTGGGATCATTAGCCCTTCCCAGACATGGATGGGAGTAAGTGTTGTCATGCCTGGAGGCAAATGTAACAAGCCACACGCCTGACGCGCCTGAGTGAAGATACCTCCGGGTAGATGGCGGGAAAGGTGGTAAAATTATAAATTCAAATCTGCACATTTGAGCAACATCACCAGACATCGTACCGCAAGCTTGGCTTGATGAGTTGTAGCCGCATGATTCATAATCGACGGCGCATCCTTCGATCATGTCTGTCATCAGGCGTCAAAACAATGTTGCCAAGCGCGTGTTGCTCAGCAAGCAATGGATATCGCGCACCATCAAGCTGCGGATGAGCACCTCGGCGTCAAAGCGTATGACATTTGGGCGACGCAAAACTGCAACAAAACACATTTTCCCCCCTGTAATTGTTGTTCCGGTGTGCCGTTTTACTTACAAATTGATCCCACGCACTGCACGACGTAACATTGTACGTTTATGTGAAGCTTTTAACCGAATCGTACCATCCCCGTCAGCGGCAATCTGACACACGACCGAAATACTTCGACGGCCTCGACCAATCTCGACCAACAAGCTCCAAAATGACAGAATCGGTGTGAGGTACGGTTTGAACGCGAACAAACAAGTCACCCTCAGTCGTTGCCTTCGTCTCGCAGGTCTGGTCAGGTCAGAAGGGTGGCCATTGGAGCCGGGTGTGTTGAAGAAAGGTGGCGATCCTTCATCCAACGACAGCAGATGCAAATTAGGCGTAGCAACAAAATTATTGTGATTATAAGCTGCCTGCGATGGCCGCTGCCGAGCTTTATGGCCTTTACGGTGCTTGAGTGATGCTGGTGGCACCACTTTGTTTACGAGCTTCACACCAACAGATCATCGGTTTCTATCGAACGTGCGCGCGCTAGTTTTTTTTTATGTTCCTTCCTCTAAAGCATCTTTTCAATTGCTCGTCTTCGGCCACACTCCTCAAAGAATGGAACCGTTTTTTTTTCTTCGTTTCTTTTCATTTCTTTAGCTGATGAAATTTTTAGCAACATCAAAAGGGACGAGAGTAGACTCGTAATCGTGCAGGATCGGTTTGCCCCTTTCGGGCTTCAAGTACACTCGGCGGCATTTACAACCCCAAAAAGCCTTTGTTCACTGCAAAACGGTACAACGTTTTTCGTGTTTTTACACCGATGATCCTATTTACGATCCGATGGACAAACTGTTTTGACTGTTACGACCAAATGGAGCATCCGGTGAACTTTATGCTTTGCCTGAATAGACAAAAGCCGCGATAGAAACCTTGATGTTTCGGGGGTGTTATGTTTAAGTGTTCTGTTGTGTGCTGTGTGATGAGCAGCAAGGTCAATTGCAAATGTCAGTATTCTTTTTTTTTTGGAACGTCTGTCACAGTTCCAGCATGAGATGGGAATTTGAAATGCGAAATGCAAATATCGCTTACTGCATCGGTTGGATTGATGAAATTGGATATTAAGCTTCATTCGCTAGCAATGCGATACATTTTTATAGACATTTAACACATTTTTTTAAGCCCCATTATAACCTTCCACCAATCACAATTTTTTACCACTACGGCCAAAGAGAGAGAGAGAGATGAGACTAATTTATATAATGTAATATTCCCCATACACCATATTGCACACATTTTACTGTTTGATATGAATATAAAGCATCTCATTATCACCGCATTCAATCATCAGGATGATTTATAGATACGTAGCACGCGCGTGGATGATGTTTTTGCCCTCATCTCGCCCATTTGCCCTCTGTGGGGGGAGGGTTGAAAACACCCACCACGGAACCGTTCGTCCAGCGACCGTTCGACCGGAAAGATGGTCAAATGCAGTGAACAACCAACACCAAAAAAAAAAAACCGTTCCGTTCAAAACCCAGCCAGCAACCCAGCGACCGGGTGATAAAAAGGTAGACTGAATGTCGACGAAGCGCAAGATATGTAGGTGACCATAAAAGCTAAAACAAAAACAAAAAAAAACACAAACCTAGAGATCCTATCACACTCGCCACAGGCGCCCCATATTTGCCGGGACGCCTCGGAACGAAAAGGGTCGAATTCATTAATTAATGGATGACTACGGCTGCGGCTGTTTTTGGTGTGCGGCCCAGAGCATGGAACGGTGGGCGGGAAGGGCAGGTGATCCCTACGTGTGCGACAAGCATTTTGGCCTTTCGGGCCACGGCCTGCGGTGGCTTACGGTGAAGGCGAAAGTAAAATTGTTTCCTCGTATCAGTACGGCACAATCGACCGGCCGACACAGAAGGCAATTCAATGTGACGGTTGATTTTTATGCTATTTCGATTTCGATCACGGGCACGAAGCTAAAAAAGGCGAGTATTCCGTGCATCTACGCGAGGGTAGAAGTGTAATGAAACACAGAAAATCCCAAAATAAAAGCAAGCAAAATTTTAGAAAACTAACTCCGGATGGTGATGGAAAACTGGCGCATTAATGGGAAATGTATGACTCAATGAGTTTGCTTCCTCTTTCGGGGGGAGGTTAAACAAAATACACAAGTCTAGTCATTGAACGTACCAAATGTCAGCGTGCTACTGACATTGCCTAAATGCACCCTGTAAAGCGTGAGCGCCCGTCCATGGAAACTGTAGCCGCGGCTTGACCTTTGCGTGACTGCTGTGCGCTGTGATCTGCAAATCTGCTGACAACTACGTCCGTTGACGATTGACATAGATCGCACAAAATAAGAGGAGAGAAAAAAAACACACACACACAAATGTTTCCTTTCCCACTAGCAGGCCGAATTTAATTTGATGAAACCGAACCGATCGGTACGTGAACAGCACGATCAATCATACGTGTGCCCCGAAAGGTGCTACTTATGTGTTTCGCCACAAATCCCGTTCTATTCCACGTGGAATTGCACGGATCCGCGCGATGTGCTGACAATTTCCTGACAGTGTGCAATGCAACAGCCAATGCGTGCAAAATCGCCTCCGAATCAGGCCAGAAGAAAAGGGGGATCTTGTTTCTAGGGGGTTTTGCTCGCTTCTAAGCTTCGAGCCAGTTCGGCACGTATACTGCCGGGAGGTTTAAAACCATAGCAATAGCACAAAACAAGCATCGAGAGGGAGTTTAATTATTACTCACATAGCGCGTGCACAATGTACGCGTATGTGCATACGAACGAGCGGAGACTGATCGATCGGAAAGCATATATATGTATATGCGAACCGTATGCGCGACACACCGAGTGCGATCTGGCGCCTGGCAAGAAGTCGCGCAGGTCAGATGTGTGAAGGGCAGCAGCAGCACAGCACGGGCCAGTGAACCTTGAAATATTTTCTGACTCAAAAACTACCCTGCCACACACACACACACACACACACACATACGGTGCAGTGCTGGTCCACGTGCCTTCCCTGGAATGGGTTAGCGCGCCGTGCGATCGTTTTCAAAAGATCCAGATGTCATCGGCAAACGCAAAACCACCGATCGGTTTGTTTTTTTTTTTTTTGCAATGCGGGTACCGTGCCTAGAAGACAAGCTAAGAACCAGGCGAACGACACCGTCGTTGCTAAAATTGCTGCCAATTTGGCGCTAGCGGTACGCGATTCGCGACCTAATCGCTATCCTACCGCCACGATCAATCCACGTTGATCAAAGCGGTGTGGAAAATGAAAAAAAAACCGTTGGAGGAGAAGGGGCATGAGAGGGAGCGTAAGAGTCTGGTGTGTGTGTGTGTGTGTGTGTGTGTGAGTGGAAGGATATACGCGCGATGGCAATGGCCAAAAACAAATCATGCGGCAAGAATGGGAACATTGTCGTGCTGTGGGGTTACATTCCGGTGCGAGCCGTGGCGTACAGGGATAGGGAACCTCGAATGACCCAGTCAAAACCCCAACTGGGACCCTTGTTCCAATTTGCAGCGAGCTTTGTAAGTGCCAGCGTATCGGAACTCGCGCGGATGGCACGTGTGAAGTTGTGGTGCAGTTTGTGTTTTATTTGTGCAGTTGTGCATGTTGAGTTCCAGCGGTCTCGTGCTTCGGTACACCGAAGGTTGAGCGCTCGAATCGCACGGAGCAAGAATAGGTTATTCTTATGTGACTTATAGGTTGTGACCTATAAAGTTAGTAGTTAAAACCGATTTTTGTTGTTTAAGGCATATTAAAAGTAGTACACAATTTTTAGTACAACAAATATAGATTAAAAAATCCGAATATCAGTTACTACAATTAGACCACAAATTTTAGACCCGGTAATTCATAAATTAAATGCAAGCTAAATGCAAAAGCCTATTAGCAACCACTCGATTGCTCCCCCATCATTAAATGGCTATTAGTGCACTGGTGGGCCCCCGCGCAGTAATTAATGGTTGATTGATGGGGCATCTTTTGCAAAATGAAGGCAATTCTTCATTCCGCCCAGAACACCGGTCCACACACTACGGTGCGTACGCACGCCAAATCGAATCACCCGAACCCGGCACCGACCCTGGCGAGCCTAGACAAACAATACAGAGATTAATTATCTGCTAAAGCGCTGCAATTATGCTTGTGGAGCTGTTTCATTCGAGCAATGGCGGAACAGATATGCCGCTGCTGAGAACAGAATAATGCTCCAGTTCTCCAGTGTGTCGGTACGAGTCGGTACACAAGGCGGTCGGCACACAAGTGATACGTGGTGCGTGGAGCGCGCACCGACAGCTGTCACCCATCTCGCGCACTAAATATTGTTATTACAATTATCTTCGCTGCGATCGAACGAAAATAAATCAATGTAAATTGCATCGATTGCGCATTCGGGTGGCGGGAATTGTGCGTGTAGCACACGAAACGAAAAGGGGAATTGGAGCAGAAGGAACAGGAAAAAAAACGGTTTGGGAGCATGGGGATAGTTAAGATCTGTCGCAGCTTATCAGCGATCAGTGCGAGAGCCCTTGTGCGAGCCCGATAGAGAGATAATTATGATTCATTATACGAAATTGCGGTGCGATTGCGTGGATCCGATCCGTGCTCCAGTCGTCGAAGCAACTGGGCTTAGTAGATCAACGTGCGAGTCGTTCTGCTGCTTGTTTTGGAAGTGTTTAGCACGGTAAGACCGGTTGAAGACGGCGACGACCATTGGGAAAATGTCATCCAATTTCCAATCGGCACGGTAGATCGGCGTTTGATGTTGGAAACCTTTTACCCGCGCAACTACAACTACTATTCCTTTTTATTTTGTTATTGAAGTTTGTCCGATCGGATCCAATTGCACGCACGCGCAGTGAGTGATGTTTTTCGTTCGTGTTTTATTGTATGGCCACTGTCTGCGTCACCGAAAAAGGGAACTGTAACGTTCAAGCTGTCCGCTCACAGGCTGGCGCTTTAGCTGTTGGGACAAATTTATCTTCGTGCTATCTGACACTTGCCACTCGTAGACACCTTTTAGCCAAGATGCGTTACAGTAGAGTCGGCATGGTCCCGGAGATCACTGGTACAATTCAATCCGAACCTAGCCAGTACCTCTGGTGCAATTCGTCATTCGACTTCGTAGACTGTGGCGCTGCTTAATCATGTACCATGGCCCTGCTCTGCTACTTCATTCCTTCAATCCAATAGATTACGCTAGATATTCCTTTCGAACGGATCTGTTACCGTTCCACCACGCGATCGGGTGTATCCCGGTGAGCGGTGTGATTGTTGCGAAGGTTTGTGTGTGCTGTTTTTCCCCGTTTGTTTTTTGCTCCACCACCAACGAGCTATCTATAAATGTCAACCATCCTTTCGCGGTTCTCCAGCATCAATCGCGCAACAACATTATTATCGCAGGCAATCGCCGCAGCGCAGGAATTATATCGTTGACGCTTACGTGCGATTTTACGTGTGCTGTAGAGGTGTGCTGTTGGGATCCAGATTTTGCACGACCACAGTTAGTGTCAACTAAGCCGTCAAGAATTTGACAGCCATAGGAGATGGATATACCGGAGAGCTCGATTCAATGATACCGCCAGGATCATGCAGACGTTGAGTGAAGGAGAAGGAATTCAATTTTTTAAAGGGTGGTCATAATTCGCAAGCAAGGGTGTGAAATAGAAGGTGTTAAAAGCATGAGTAATTACAAAATAGTCTATAAATAGAAGCAAAAACTAATACATCTCTAATATTATCACCCAATTTTGGTGAGCATTGCAAACTAAACAAACTAGAATTATTTAGATTATTTCAATAACTAAATTTCCAAAAATTTGTTCAAAAACTCTCGTGAAAAATACATCTTTACCGTACGGGACGACTGGTTGGATCTTTACTGGAGCCATTTACTAGCTGGTCGTAACCTTAGGAAAGGTCATCCAAAAGCGAAATGTCTGATTTTGGTTCTGCCTTTAGCCGTAGCCTTGGAGTGCAACAGTCTCCCCGTTTCCACGAAATTGTTGGAGTAGATACGCCATTTACTATTTGTCCTAAAATGGTCTGTTAATCATTTGTCAGGGTCCTGGAGAGACTGGCCAATTTCCTCATCAAATTCTTGACATAATCTGATACCACCTAATGATTGTGGTAAATTCCATGAAGATAATTCGTGAGCATACTTCAGATAACTGCAAGATTTTGAGGAAATTAAAAAATATTTTGGCTACACGTCAATGAACTAAAGGGCAATACGCAAGGAAACGCTCATTGCTCACTACTCATAAGCTCCATTTCATAAAAATGTTTATCTTGAACAGACTGACTAAGTCACATTGACCTCGATCATCATCCTCAGAAACAAATCTCGTGAATTTAAGGTGACAATTGAAACTTGGTTACTTTTCAACACTCTGATGTCTACTAAAGTTTCCAAAAAAAAAACACAATTTCAATTTGTAATTTTGATATTTCCCTTATATTCACTCATTGCTTTGTAATACTAATTCCCAATGCAAGTATTTCTCTTTGTAAATCAGTTAGGAACATAAGACTGTGCAATATTCTACAGTGCACTATTATTCCACACCATTCATCCCCTGACAAGGCATGATTCAACAAATTGTACTGTAAATCAATAACCCACCGGAAGCATATTTCATCCCCAACGGTTCGCATAATATAATGGAAAGCCATTTTCCTCCCCACTTTCCACTTCTCTCGCACTCTCATTCTTTCTCACTCGCGTAGCCATTTTGTCGTAACCCTCGACCGATTTTTCCGCTTCACTCCAAACCAATAACCGCAGCACCCGCTTGAACGCATGGATGGACGGATGGATGGAAAATTGCTGAAAATCACTGCTTTTCCTATTGGCTGAGCCGACGATAGAAAGCCCCGACACGCTACGTTGAATCTATGATGTGCCGAGCACGTTTGCGCGCGTGTATATGTGCCACAGTGGTAGGTTGGAAAAATGAGGAAAACTCAACCAATGTACAAAATGGCTACGGCGTTCCTCTTTGTACGGTGTTGGTGGTGGTGGTGGTTTTTTTTTGTTATTGTTGCTGAATGATTCGGTTAGGAAGAGCCGAGGATTGAAAATGGCTGTAGAAATGGTGCGTCACGTTACACTGCACGGCAGTAGACGGGGAGTTTTTGTTGCTTGCGGTCACAACGGCTCACCACCACTACGCAAATCTGGTCTAGTTGTGAGGTGCATAGGGCAGCAAACCGAAAACCCACTCCCGCAGTCAACCGTGGAAATGCCGTGAAGCAAACGGTACGCGGGAGACCATTCCCCATTCTCCCGGAAGGGGTCATGAACGCGCTCATTTGCGCATGAGTGAGATTAATGATGATGGGGCATCCCTTTTGAGACATTGTTCGGTGGCAAATGTTGGATGATGACATAAAAAAGAAGCGAGAAAAAAAAGCTAAACCCGAACCCTCAAACCCTCGGCGGTGCTACCGGGCGTACAAAATGTCGGCCGTTTTGCCAGTGTGTGTGT
>STHB01027952.1:0-10983 GCA_018908115.1 Anopheles rivulorum
GATATTCCAAGGTGAGCCTGTTGTCGATGGGAAAAAAGTGAGAAGATAATGGAAGACATTAGTTGAGGGTGATTGAAGATTTGAGTGAGAGAAAGATAAGTTTGTGCTAGAGACCTGGAAAACATAACTGAAGAATTCTCGAGATACTTTAGGCTTTTAAAGACTTACAAACAAAGGCTTTTTTTTATTTCACTTAGGAACTTTTAAATGGTTCTGCTAAAGATCTGGACAATAGCTAAATGGCGATAGCTAGATGTCTTACCACAAGACACTACAAAAAAACTGGAAATACTTGTGACCTTTAGATTCAATAACCAAGGCCTTCTCCAGGTATCATATACGCAGAAACAACTAAATTGAAACAGGAACTTGATTCGTTGAGACATAATTGAAGATAACAACCATAAACATCATCAGTACGACCGCATGTTGCTTGCCTACTTTGATGGAGATCACTATGGGAGATCTCCAGGAAGTATGTCAGTCAATGTTTTACATACCAAAACGAACAAACATTGACAGTTACTCTGCGAAGGGAGTTACATTAGGCAAAAGGCACAAAGGTCCGACAGAGAAAGCTTCTGTCGCCCAACGGTTCCCAATTCCACGGGACCCAATTTGTCGTCCATTCGAACATAAAATGTATCTTATCGCCAGACAACGATCACTGTATGTTCAACAACAAACCTTCATACCTGCAAAGTGCAACACATTTGGCGATTTTTGTGAAACCGGGAAAGAAGCCGGCCGGAGAGAAAATGCAAACAGTAATTTATTTTTCCCCCCACTACCACCGGACCTAGCAGCGCGTCTGCAGTGGGACGCGTCCCGATTACCAAATAAGATTAATAATGAAGCCGTGCCAGGGAGGGAACGGCTCGGTACGAAGTAGCTGAACTCAATTGGAGAGCTTTACCGCAAAAGACAGGGGCGGGAAAAGTGGGAAGAAGCTAACAAACAAATGGCTAACCACACATGCTAGTGTTGCAGTTGGGCCGGGTGTTGCGCCTTCGCTTGCGCTTAATTGCACCGAAATCAGGTTAGAGCGTGGCGTCGCGTGTGAAGTGATCGCGTTTCTGCACATACACACACGGAACATCAGACAGAAGACGTGTTAGCGGGCGGGAAAATCGAGCATCGACCGAACAGTCCGGCCGGAGATTATCTCTTCTCCCTGTGAAAGCTCTCGTAACACACATTTGCTGGAACGGAAAATGGTTCCTTCCCGAAACCTCGATCAAGTGTTGGTTTTGTTTTCTTTCCCTCTGCTGCTGCTTTGGGGCTGCTGCTTTGTGAGCTGTATCGTGTGTGAGAACTACGAGAGTGATATCTGTACGACAAGATCATCGCTTTTTAAGTAAAAACCCATTTGTAAATATTAATTTTCAACGCCCCAAACCGAAGTGCCTGGGTCTGGATCTCATGGATCAAAACGAAACACTCAACTTGGGTGTTGTGTTATACAAGCAGTAGGTACACCATTGTGCATTGCAGTTATTCAACTGCACCAAACATCGCTTGACGTATGCTGGACATGCAGGAATTCGTCAGTCGTCGAACTCCTGTGTAAGCCGACGTGGCATACCAGTTTGCCCATGTGAAGACATGCGGAAACCGTAGCCGGTACGGCAAGTAGACTTTCCGGTTTTAGTGTGTGTGTGTGTGTGTGTGTGTGTGTAGCATTTTTCGGTGCACCTTACCCATGGCAGCATCGTCAGGGACACCCGGCCAAACGGGCACAATGGTGTCACACTCTCGCTTTCTGCTGCAATCGGCGTATGGTGCGACCAGGCGAGAAAAACACCATCCTGAGCGATTGCTTTTGCTTTGCGTCGATTAATTGATCTTGCTGTCTGTCCAGCTGGGCCGGAATGAAAGGATGAAATAAACTCTCTCTCTCCAAACGGCAAAAACCCACCACAGTGGACCCTTGAAGTGAAGATGAAAAGAGAAACTGTGCCTCTCATATGCTTGCGTGTCGTGTTGGGTATTGTATAGACCAAACGGTCGAGTGAAAGTGGACCCAGCGTGGACCGTTCGTTCGACCAGGAAAAAAACGCGATTCGTTCCAATCGGACTCGCCCGTTATGTTGTTGGCTTGGGACCGCTTGCGCTTCCCAACATGCGCAACAAAACCCCTTAAAACTCACATACATCTCGATCGATTCGTCAAATGATCATCAGTCTTCCATCGATCCATCTCCGCACAATCAAGGGACCGGTTTTTTTTTTTTTGTGTGTGCGAGTGCTCATTCGTTTTGTTTGGTTTGGTGAGTAATTAACCGACCCGATCGGCGAGCGCATGGTTTCGTGTTGTTTTGTTGCTTTATTGCTTTTAATTTTATTTCCATTTCCATCCAACACACCAACGCCGCCCCGTACGTGGTCGCTTCCGTTCCGAATCGATGGTGGCAAGAAAATTCGGTCGGTAAAGCGTAAACGAGTTTCGTTTTTTCGACAGAAGTTTCATTTTCCTTCAGTGCCGCCATCATCCGGCGTCCGTTCATCTTTCGGCACAACACACAACGCAGCCATCTCCGGCTGGTTGCAATAGTTCTGCATTTTCCATTTGCGAGGCAGGGAGGAAAATTCATGCGAACACCCCAAAACTTTACGTGCGTGCGAGCGAGCGCACCCCCCGTTCGGTGAAAGTTTCTGGTTTGTTTATCAATAAACATGAATCGCACGCAGTGGCCCAGTAAGGTCATTCATGACTACGCTGGTCGCGATGGACGAGCGCACAAGCGACAGCGACATTTCTATGTAGCGAATGTTTTATGCATGCTAAGGCACAGCAACAGGGAACCGCTTTGCTGTGTTTGTCGCTGATGTCGCTGATGGACAAACAAATGACCTCGGACGCGGAATGTGGGTCGGTTTCAAACAGTCACATTTGGTTTTACGTTGTTTTATATTAGCCGTGTGGTTTTTTTTTTTTTCGGGGCGAGCTGTTCATGCAAGTGATGGATGCATTGTGCAGTCAAGCTTGGACCACACGGGGCACCTTTCCGGTGACAGCCGGACAGGGATTAATTCGTTTGTCATGATTCGGGCTACTGTCGTGCTGGTGAAGGCACGACCTTTTATGAAAGTTATTCCACACGCGGCCGCGCACACAATAAAACCATTTATGTGAAAGGGTACGACTGTTTCCAGTTCTCACAAGAAGATTATTAAAAGCTAATCCGAAGCTGAACAAACTGGTGACGCATTTTCTTTCCCAGTGTAGCTCATCGTTTGTTTAATCTTCTGGGGGATGATTCTAATGCAATCACGAATTCCACGACCGGATGAACCTAATCGACACGAACTTAGACAAACGTGGCATTCTCTCTCTCTCTCTTTGGGAGCTGCTGTTCGGCCAATGTTTTGATTTGCATTTCGCTGTTTCCCATTCCGTTGGCACGTATGTCATCCCAAAAAAGTGGTCGTTCGATCGTTCGGATCGGGCCGACTTCGTTCGAAAAAGGGGTGCGGCAATGGGACGGCCCCCGACGGTTGGAATGTCGTTTTGTCCGGATTTGTTTGTAGGTTTCCTCGAGCCGACGAGATTATGCTCACCCCGTTCCCATTGACGGGACTCGGGCCGTTTTTTTGGACGCGTAAAGCAAAGAACTGTGAACAACAAGCAAGCGGTGGCAACATTTTCTCCACTTGGTTCCACGCAAAGGACCGGTTTTTTTTCTGTTTTCTGTCCCCCCCCCCCATCCCACCCCCCATTCTCTTGTGAGTGTGAAACTGTAAGTGTGTTTAACATTATCATCTATTCCGGGCATTAATTCGGGGAGAAACGAAACGCATTGCTGCGCCGTAGAGTAAATTTCACAACGAAAGACTCACGGCCGTGTGTGCGCGCAACAGCGACGAACCTCAAATGGGTGTGTTGAGGAAAAGAAAACAAAAGTCAAAATCAGTGCCTTTTCTTTTGCATTGCTGCTAAAACACCAATTAAATGGTAAGTAATGGCGTACTTGTGCGTACTAAGCCACGTTCGGATAAACAGTTCGGACCGCACGCTAAAAGCTTCTCCACCATGCGGACAAGTTCATCGACCGAAGCGGACGACGAATGGGCTGATGTGGTGAATTAAAATAATTCAAATGCTGCACGCTTCATTTTTCCACCATATAACCACTTACGCGTGTTATGTAGCGCCCAGTAAAGGGAGAAAGAGAGAGAGAGAGAGCTGTAGCAAAAACAATGGCCACCAATGCTTACGTGCGGTAGCAAATCAATCATTCATTCAAACTGCGCCAGGACAGGAGACAGCTTGCATAATACGTTTAAAAATGGCGAATATTAAGCATCCGTGTCCGAGCGGTCAGCTCTAGCACCAGGTGCGCACACTTTTCCTTTCAATTAAATTCCGCAAATCGAAAATGATCAACCGGCTCATTTCGGTGGACGGCTTCCAAGGGGTCTTTTCAAAACCAAATTCCACCGGAAATAGTTACCACTTGTCGCTGGCATCGAATCGGATTAACTGCGGGCGACAAACGGTTTAGTGATGCTCGTTATAAAACGTAAGAAACGCCTCAAAAATGCTTGAAATAACAACGCACTAAAATTCGGTTCCCTTTCACAGCCGCCGGCACCATTGACGCAATGTTCGGCACAGTTCGGGACTGCGGAAACATCAAATCGTACATGTAGTTTTTGCTTTGTATTTTGCTGAGAAATAGCTCAATTCTAGCACACAACTCGCAACAAATTCGCAACAAAAATGGAATGACAGCACAACACAGCCACAAAGAAATGTATGGCATTTTAATGAGAAAGTGAAATAAATGTGTGTGTCTGGCCGTGTTTTCGTCCAGTTCGCCTCCATCATAAATGCTTCTCGTCTGATGCTGTGTGTGGCCGCCCGACTCCGTGCCTATTTTGTTTGTCCTGCCATAAAGCGTACAGACGGTATATGAGTAAACTTTCTCATGTAGGGAACATTCGATACTTCCCCAACCATTCAGTGTGAAGCCCTCCGGAGGCCTATGAAGGTTTGTACCTATTAATAACAATAACAACCGAACGATTGCAAACGCGCAAATGGTACGTGCAGACGATGGTAAGATGGTCAGCAGCTGACGGAGTCTTTTTTTACTTTTCCGATGGAAACTTTCTCCCAACATTATGATGCACCACCCCATGGTGTGTGTGTGTGCAGTTGCATACAAGGTGCGTACCTTCGCAGTTTCCAATGTGAAAAGAAGAAAAAAACCCTTTTCTTCGTGGAGTCACCCGTTTTACACCATTAAGCATTGACACGGTCGATTGGTACCGCCCGGAAGCTAACATTTTTTGGCTTAAAATTTGTTTCTCATTGCGTAAAATTACCATACCCACCATGAGCGGCAGGCCTAATTGGTGGATTAATTAAGCTACCAATAAAGCACTGTTTGAAGACTTTTCTCCACTCGGTAAAATAAGATAGGTTCGGATGGTTTAAAGTTGAATTCGGTATGAAAGCACACACGAAAACGGTACGGTGCAACGGTTATGTAAACATTTGCCCTGCCGCCCGACACACACGCACGGCAATCATTTTCTGCCACGTGGGCATGCATTTTATTCGTCCGGATAAGAGCGCACAATCGTTTTACCAAAAACGATGCGTAATTTACAAAATCGGGCGCATTCACTTTACGGCAACTTGCATTTAGGAACGATCTGTGTTTGGGCCATTTCGGTGAAGCAAACAGAATCGCAATCGCTTTCTCTTGAAGCAGTTGCGCGCGAAATTGCGCGAAAGTACGCCACGGAAGCAGCGATGCGTTCGGGCGATCTTCATCATGCGATCATCTGTTTGATGCAAACGATGCTTCGCTGGCCCGAGAGAGAGAGAGAGAGAGAGAGAGAGAGAGAGAGAGAGAAAGAGAGAGAGAGCAAAGCCATCGTTCATTATCGCCATCTGCACTGATGCGGCCCCGATGATCGGTTTTGCTTATTGTGCGTTTCGTAACGATCGTTTTAAAAGATCGGTAAGTCATCGACACCTGCAGCCGGTGTATGCAATGCGTGTCAAGTAGGAGAAAGAGTCGCGTTTTGCCATTCTTACCATCACCGTGTTAACGTTCCTGTGCCCTTCGCCGAGGTGTGCCGAGTCAGCTTAAAAACTGGCACCGAACTGCTCTGCTGTTGTTACGATGTGTCATCAACCTTGAGACTGTTTGGTAGCGAAATGGTGGTTTACTGTTTACAGTAAACGTACGTAGCCCGAGAAATGCTGAACTTTGCTGAATGGAACGGTGACGGAAAAGGGCCACACAACGGTTTCGCTTGGTTCGCACTACAACAGACACCGATGCACCGATCGTACCCTTAGGGACGATTGGCGATGGTGTGTTTCACAATTCTTCTGCAAACAAAACACCCTTGTGTGGTACCCATTTTGCAGTTTCCCTTCGTACAAGATGGGAGATTCGCGCATAAAGTGTGCCTACGCCGTCGATGATCAACCCACGCAATATCTGTGATTGCCTTGCGCTCCGATGAGGAAGAATATGTGCGAAGAAACGAGGAAAAATATTTACACCCACACACCCGGGAAACGTGTTTTTCCTCCCTTTAGAGGGTTGGGCTTAAGCCACCCAAAACCCAACGCAACTGTTTTTGCTTTTTGTTTGTACTCGCAAACCAAACTTGGGTTGCTTCTTGGCTCCTTGGGTGTTTGTTAAAGCTTCAGCTGCTGTGGCCTTCGGTTGATACGCAGCCAACGCAGACAATCGACGATCGAGCTGACACTGTAAGAAGCTTTTTGCAATGTGACTGCGATTAAAGACAAATCTGTTCTTTCCGCTCGCTCGCGAAGTGATAAATCTTATCATTGTTTTGGCGTCGGCCGCTCGAAGGTTAGCAGTTAAACGTTAAATAGTGAATGAAAAATGGCACCATTGTTGTCGGTGCTCGCCAACACCATCTCGCGACGGTAAACGATGCGTAAGGAAAAGCAAGAAAAGCCACAACAAACCGCTTTTCTTTAGCGACCGGGTGAACCGGTTTCACGATTCGGGAGGTCCGCAGGGTCACCTGACACGAGGTGGGTGGGTGCTGTTGAATCGGAGGGCAGGATGTGTAAGGGTGGGCCCCCCAACCCAGTAGTTAACGATTTCCTGCCCCCGAATTGAATCGAGCTGTAGCTGCAAAAACACCGACAGACCGATGGCGATGTCGTGGAAATTCGGTCTGCATAACCTTGATTTTTGATGCTTTTTTTTTGGTTTTTGAACACCATCACCAGCCCGTCTCTAGGGTGGTTGAAAAGCAGTGAATGGGCTGTTTTGATATGCAAAAAAAAAAAACACAAAACATAAAACTAACGAGCGGGTGAGAATTAACCAAGGGCATGCCTTTCAGTCAGATTAAAGTCCGTACCGAAATCGAACGCTAAAGGAGGTTAGCTTCTTTTTTATTTTTAATTACCACCAATATATCTGAGTGTGTGTGTGTGTGGGCAGAAGAAAAGTACCGTTCTAATGGGTGTTTTTTTTTTCACCTTCCCGAAGAGGCAGACCCCAGTTCTGATCGAAACGCATTCTAGGCGCATTACAATTTCATCATCATTAATCTCGAGCGTGCTGTTGCACATTCCTGCCACGGTGGTTGAGACCTGGGAGTGTAAAGAATTATGCTCTCACCTCTTCCACCCCCCTCCCCCCCCTTCCCTCCCCACTCCTGGTGATACCGGTGCCAATCGAACGGTATTTTTCGGTGGGCAGGAAATACCCTTAACAGCGAGATAAAGCCTTTTCTCTCTCTCTCTCTCAGTCTCTCTCTCTCACGCACACTTCTATAGCTTTATCCCTTCGATATTGCTGTTGCTTTAATCTTTTCCCAGATCGACCGATCGGTAAAGCTGCACCGGAGTCGCTCTTGCAGCGAAGAGAGAAAACGAACTCAGTAAAGAAAAAGAGCGCACAACGTAGCACCGACGGAGCTGGCAGTCACGCAGCATTGAAAAGCTCGTCGAGAATCTGGGTCAGCTTACGGCTGCTGAGCTGAGCTGAGCTGTGAATACGTTGAACTCCGGCAACACGCCGTGGATGGCGAATAGAGTTAGACACCACAACACCAGTGGATGCTGAGTTCTACTGGTGTGTGTGTGTGTGTATTTGTGTGTAGTTATTATACCATATAACTCCCATTGCTGGGGAGTAATTTTAAAGTGGGATTTCAATCATTGCAATAATTCGGCTTCGAATTGGGATTTAGCGGATTCAAACAAAGCCAGAGGATTGGCTTGGGAATTATGTTTTTTTTTTGTTTTCGGAAGATAAAAACCAAGCGACGAACTTACGGTTCTTTTAGTTATCCTATCGCTAAACGTTGCCCACTGGTCACCGCCACCGCCGGAAGCTTGCTGACTTTGTTGATGCTGCTGCTGCTGACGATCGATGTGAATATGGATTTTGTGGTACAAAATCGACGATGTACAACATAAAGCACAGCATAAACCGACTGCATTGAAATTAGGTGAAATGGGAAAATAAGCGACGAACCCCACGAAACAACAACATTGAATTTCGGGCAAACGTTCTTCGATTCTCGAGAGCAATTTCTTCGTCGATCTTTGAGCGTCTCGTCCCGCGCATAAAAGCAGAGAGCAAAACACCAATCACCAATGGCCATCCGCGAACGGTGGGTGCGGGAATGGAATCTCAGAATCGATGATTCGTTGACGTTTGGATGCTAAATTCACCCCTTTCTCACGCACATTCCACACGCACACCACCGGTTGCTTTTAGGCGGTTCGTTATGAAAACTATCCAGCCACCAACAGGTTGAAGTGAAAAGAAGGGTTTAGTAGAAAGCAGCGCTCAACTTATGCGCGGCACGGTGACGAGAAAGAACGAGGAAGAAAACTTTAGAAAGCTAAATTCCCTAAACAAAATCGAAACGATGCGGCCGATGGTGGTGAAGCGACACAAAGCACAAAAAGAAAGAACGATCGACGACGACGACGACAACACAGCAGCAGCAGGGAAAGAACTTGTTGATGTTGATGCTGTTTTCGGCTGCTGGGCTTTCGATGTTTTGTTGCTACCGATGTGCGACACGATCGAGCGATCGTGGCAGTATGTTTGAGAACCGGAATAGGCAATGGTGAAGGTAAACCAACAGCAGAAAAAAAGGGTAGCCGTCACAACACCGAAAAACACGAACCGAACGAACGCGAAAACCCGTCGAACATGTCACGTCATCTTGGCGCGCTGCTGCGTTCGCGCACACGCGAGAACAAAACAACATTCAAGATGGCTACCCTGGCGACCGTCGTCGTGGTGCGCAAAAGATCGTTTCACTCGCGCTGCACGCTCTCGGGTGAATTCTGTGTCACTGTGTGTGTGTGTGTGTTTTTTTTTTGTTTTGTTCACCCCCTTATTTTTCAGTGGGTGGGCACCAAAGCCACTAATAGGTCGTCGTTTCACACTGCTGCTCGGCGGCAACGGAAAGAAAAACAACCCGCGTATAAAGCCGCGGAAGAGATAAAGCCCCGGTGACACGGTTGAAAGTCGCGAGATGGAGCCACCAGCGATCGAGCACACCGCACCACGGATGGATGAGGTTTCGTTTCACCTCGCCGCAGTTAAATTCCCACATGCAAACGGGCCACGGTCCGAGAAGCGGGACGAGAAGGAGAAAGAGTGAGAGCAAAAAAAAAAAGGGCGCTGCAAATATTTGCCCACCCCGTTTCGGTACGGGGAGAATGCTTTTGTTTTTTTTTGCTGCTTTCTTCGCTTCGTTTTACGCTTGCGAAGCCACTTTTTCCTAATGCCGTTTCACACACACACACGGCCACACTCTTGCACTTGCACGGCCAAGACGCTCACATACACACAGGTACATCTGAGATAAATTTCTTCTTCTATCCCACACATACATACATACACACGCGTACACACGGTTTCCCTCACGATACACACTATTCTTTCTTTCTTTATTCCCAGATTCGCTCACGGGTACACGGGTTGGTCTGCGATCGTGTTGGCTTCACTCTAGCACATTTCTTCTGCTGCTTCACGTTTATGGTGGGCACACAGCAACCACCCCCACCAGTGATGAAAAAAAAAAATATACGCCTCGTTCTTCCCCGCGTTGTGGGCACCTTTGGGTTTTATCTTAAGAGACGCGCAGATGGCGACGATCGCAAACGCAAAGACGCACCCTTCCCGGTTAACGATCGAAAGAAGACTTACATGCACTTCGCGATCGTACCGATCTCGAGCTCAGCCCCAAAAACGGCCGAAGATGTTTGCCCACGGTGCGTGGGCTTCGCTCACGCTCACGATCCGGCTCCGGTGACTGCTCCCGTTGTAGGCTGCGAGCGCCTGCTCAGGTGCCGAGAGGTTTCTCGCTCTCAGTGGCACCTTCGCTCAGGTGGTCGGAGCGTGGTGAGCATGGAATGCCTTCACACATTGCCTTAGCTACATGTTCCGTTGATATCAAAAAGTGTGGTTTAAATGTCATTTTTCTTGAACATTTTGAACAAATTTCGTCCATTGAAAACAGAACAATTCAAATAAATTTCAATAATATTATGAAGATGATATCCCCTTTTTACAAAAAATTGTCCTCAATTTAAATGCGCATTGCCATAATAAATAATAAAAAAATATATAAACCCAAAAAATATTCAATAAACAAATTTATAAGATTCTTAACCATCACAAAACCAAAGGCTTCATCAACAAGAACTTATCAACTAATGCCGCATGAACGCATCGAAATGAACACAGCCCACGAAAAGAAGATTGGCTGGTTATACACCAGCAAGAGAGAGAGAAAGCCTTCAAACATCGCAACCAGCGCCATCATGCGCAACTGGATGAACTGTTTGCCTTCATTTCGTGCACGGTTCACTCTCCGCAGAATGAACGCACCGTTTGTGGAATGAACGCGCGCAGCATGAACGCGAATGAATTGTGTACGCGTAAAGCGTGCGAATATAGCGATTAAAACCCATTAGCGATTAATCATAAATACGACACAGCC
>STHB01027982.1:0-10979 GCA_018908115.1 Anopheles rivulorum
CAAGCAACTCCAGTTGGTGGACAAGCCACACCTCTTGGTGTGCAAGCATTCCCACTGGGTGGGCAAGCCACCCCACTGGGTGGGCAAGCAACCCCCATGGGTGGGCAAGCCACCCCACTGGGTAGGCAAGTCATCACACTAGGTGGGCAAGCCACTCCACTGGGTGGGCAAGCCACCCCACTGTTTGGGCATGCAACCTCACTGAGTGGACAAGTCACCTGAATGGGTCGGCAAGCCACCCCACTTGGTGAGCAAGCCATCCCACTGGATGGGCAAGCCTCCCTACTGGGCAGGCAACCCATCTCACGGGGTGGGCAAGCCACCTCACTGGGTGGGCAAGCCACCCAACTGGATAGGCAAGGAACCCCACTGGGTGGGGACATCCCTCTAGGTGGACAAGCAATCCCAGTGGATGAACTAGCCAGCCAACTGGGTGGGCAAGCCACCCCACTGGGTGGGCAAGCAATCCCACTGGGTGGGCAAGCCATCCCATTAGGTGGGCAAGCAAACTCTCTGGGTGGGCAAGCAACCCATCTGGGTGGGCCAGCCACCCCACTGGGTGGGCATGCTACCCCACTGGGAGCGCAAGCAACCGCACTGGGTGGGCAAGCCATCCCACTGGGTGGGCCAGCCACCCGACTGGGTGGGCTAGCCACCCGACTGGGTT
Organism: Anopheles rivulorum; assembly: GCA_018908115.1. NCBI lineage: Eukaryota > Metazoa > Arthropoda > Insecta > Diptera > Culicidae > Anopheles > Anopheles rivulorum. Next base: position 668 of record STHB01027982.1, read on the forward strand.
GGCAAGCCACCCAACTGGGTGGGCTAGACACGCCACTGGGTGGGCAGGCCATCCCACTAGGTGGGCAAGCCACCCCCCTGGGTTGGCAAGCCATCCCACTGGGTGGGCAAGCCATCACACTGGGTGGGCCAACCACCCCACTGTTTGGGCAAGCCATCCCTATGGGTGGTCAAGCAACCTCACTGGGTGGGCAAGCCACTCCACTGGGTGAGCAAGCCACCCCACTGGGTGAACAAGTCACCCCACTGGGTAGGCAAGCCACCCCACTGGGTGGACAAGCACACTCACTGAGTTGGCAAGCAACCTTACTGGGTGGGCCAGCCAACCCACAGGGTGGGCAAGCCATCCCACTAGGAAGGAGAGCCACCCCACTGGGTGGGCAAGCTATCCCACTGGGAGCGCAAGCAACCTCGATGGGAGTGCAAGCAACCTCAATTGGTGGGCAAGCCACCTCACTGGATGGGCAAGCCACCCCACTGGGTGGGCAAGCTACCCTACTGGATGGGCAAGCCACCCCACTGTGTGGGCAAGCTACCCCAATGGGTGGGCAAGCCATCCCACTAGGTGGGCAAGCCACCCCCATGGGTTGGCAAGCCACCCCACTGGGTAGGCAAGCCACCCCACTGGGTGAACAAGCAAACTCACAGAGTTGGCAAGCACACCTACTGGGTGGGCCAGCCACCCCACAGGGTGGGCAAACCACCCCACTAGGTAGGAGAGCGACCCCACTGGGTGGGCAAGCTACCCCACTGGGAGCGCAAGCAACCTCAATGGGAGTGCAAGCAACCTCAATGGGTGGGCAAGCCACCTCACTGGGTGGGCAAGCAACCTCACTGGGAGGGCAAGCCACCCGACTGAGTGGGCAACCCACCCCACTGAGTGGGCTAGCCACCCCACTGGGTGGGCAAGCCATCCCACTAGGTGGGCAAGCCACCCCCATGGGTTGGCAAGCCACCCCACTGGGTGAACAAGCCACCCCACTGGGTAGGCAAGCCAACCCACTGGGTGGACAAGCACACTCACAGAGTTGGCAAGCAACCCTACTGGGTGGGCCAGCCACCCCACAGGGTGGGCAAACCACCCCACTAGGTAGGAGAGCCACCCCACTGGGTGGGCAAGCTACCCCACTGGGAGCGCAAGCAACCTCAATATGTGGGCAAGCCACCTCACTGGGTGGGCAAGCCACCCCACTGAGTGGGCAAGCCACTCCACTGGGTGGGCATGCCGTCCCACTGGGTGGGCAAGCAAACTCACTTAGTGGGCAAGCCACCCTACTGGGTGGGCCAGCCACCCCACTGGGTGGGGAAACCACCCCACTAGAAAGGCAAGCCTCTCCACTGGGTGGGCAAGCCACCCCACTGGGAGCGCAAGCAATCCCACTGGGTGGGCTAGCCACCCCGCTAAGTGGACAAGCCATCCCACTGGGTGGGAATGCCACCCCTATGGGTGGTCAAGCCACTCCACTGGGTGGGTAAGCCACTCTACTGGGTGAGCAAGCAACCCTACTGGGTGAACAAGCCACCCGACTGGGTGGGCAAGCCACCCCACTGGGTGGGCAAGCCATCCCATTAGGTGGGTAAGCCAACCCAATGGGTAGGCAAGCCACCCCACTGGGTGGGCAAGCAAACTCACTGGTTGGGCAAGCAACCCATCTGGGTGGGCCAGCCACCCCACTGGGTGGGCAAGCAACCTCACTGGGTGGGCAAGCCACCCGACTGAGTGGGCAAGCCACCCCACTGAGTGGGCTAGCCACCCCACTGGGTGGGCAAGCCATCCCACTAGGTGGGCAAGCCACCCCCATGGGTTGGCAAGCCACCCCACTGAGTGGGCTAGCCACCCCACTGGGTGGGCAAGCCATCCCACTAGGTGGGCAAGCCACCCCCATGGGTTGGCAAGCCACCCCACTGGGTGGACAAGCCACCCCACTGGGTAGGCAAGCCAACCCACTGGGTGGACAAGCAAACTCACTTAGTGGGCAAGCAACCCTACTGGGTGGGCCAGCCACCTCACTGGGTGGGCAAACCACCCTACTAGGTAGGAGAGCCACCCCACTGGGTGGGCAAGCTACCCCACTGGGAGCGCAAGCAACCTCAATGGGCGGGCAAGCCACCTCACTGGGTGGGCAAGCCACCCCACTGGGTGGGCAAGCCACCCCACTGGGTGAGCAAGCCATCCCCCTGGGTGGGCAAGTCATTCCACTGGGTGGGCAAGCTACCCCACTGGGTGGGCAAGCCGACCCCCTGTGTGGGCAAGCTACCCTACTGGGTGAGCAAGCAACCCTACCGGGTGGTCAAGCCACCCAACTGGGTGGAACAGCTAACAGACTGGGTGGGCAAGCCACCCGACTGGGTGGGCAAGCCATCCCACTGGGTGGGAATGCCACCCCTATGGGTGGTCAAGCCACTCCACTGGGTGGGTAAGCCACTCTACTGGGTGAGCAAGCAACCCTACTGGGTGAACAAGCCACCCCACTGGGTGGGCAAGCCATCCCATTAGGTGGGTAAGCCAACCCAATGGGTAGGCCAGCCACCCCACTGGGTGGGCAAGCAAACTCACTGGTTGGGCAAGCAACCCATCTGGGTGGGCCAGCCACCCCACTGGGTGGGCAAACCAACCCACTAGGTAGGCAAGCCACCCCACTGGGTGGGCAAGCCACCCCACTGGGAGCGCAAGCAACCTCACTGGGTGGGCAAACAACCTCACTGGTTGGGCAGGCCAACCCACTGGGTGGGCAAGCCACCCCACTGGGTGGGCAAGCCACCCAACTGGTTGGGCAAGAAACCACACTGGGTGGGCAAGCCATCCCATTGGCGGGGCAAGGCATCCCACTGGGTGGTCGAGCCACCCCACTGGGTGAGCAAGCCACCCCACTGGGTGGGCAAGCCATCCCACTGGGTGGGCAAGCCACCCCACTGGGAGCGCAAGCAACTTCACTGGTTGGGCAAGCCACCCCACTGGGTGGGCAAGCCACCCCACTGGGTGTGCAAGCCATCCCCCTGGATGGGCGAGCCATCCCCCTGGGTGGGCAAGCCATCCCACTGGGTGGGCAAGCCTTCCCACTGGGTGGGCAAGTCACCCCACTGGGTGGACAAGCCACCCCACTGAGTGGACAAGTCACCTCAATGGGTCGGCAAGCCACCCCATTTGGTGGGCAAGCCATCCCTTTGGATGAGCAAGCCTCCCTACTGGGTAGGCAACCCATCTCACGGGGTGGGCAAGCCACCTCACTGGGTGGGCAAGCCACCCAACTGGATGGGCAAGTCATTCCACTGGGTGGGCAAGCTACCCCACTGGGTGGGCATGCCGACCCCCTGTGTGGGCCAGCTACCCTACTGGGTGGGCAAGCAACCCTACCGGGTGGTCAAGCCACTCAACTGGGTGGAACAGCTAACAGACTGGGTGGGCAAGCCACCCGACTGGGTGGGCAAGCCACCCCACTGGGTGGGCTAGTCACCCCACTGGGTGGGCAAACCATCCCACTGGGTGGGCAAGCCACCCCTATGGGTGGTCAAGCCACCTCACTGGGTGGGCAAGCCACTCCACTAGGTGGGCAAGCCATCCCCCAGGGTGGGCAAGCCATCCCACTGGGTGGGCAAGCCACCCCACTGGGTGGACAAGCCACTTCACTGAGTGGACAAGTCACCTCAATGGGTCGGCAAGCCACCCCATTTGGTGAGCAAGCCATCCCACTGGATGGGCATTCCTCCTTACTGGGTATGCAAGCCATCTCACGGGGTGGACAAGCCATCCCACTGGGTGGGCAAGCCACCCTACTGGGAGCGCAAGCAACTTCACTGGGTGGGCAAGCCACCCCACTGGGTGGGCAAGCCACCCCACTGGGTGTGCAAGCCATCCCCCTGGATGGGCGAGCCATCCCCCTGGGTGGGCAAGCCATCCCACTGGGTGGGCAAGCCACCCCACTGGGTGGACAAGCCACCCCACTGAGTGGACAAGTCACCTCAATGGGTCGGCAAGCCACCCCATTTGGTGGGCAAGCCATCCCGTTGGATGAGCAAGCCTCCCTACTGGGTAGGCAACCCATCTCACGGGGTGGGCAAGCCACCTCACTGGGTGGGCAAGCCACCCAACTGGATGGGCAGGTCATTCCACTGGGTGGGCAAGCTACCCCACTGGGTGGGCATGCCGACCCCCTGTGTGGGCCAGTTACCCTACTGGGTGGGCAAGCAACCCTACCGGGTGGTCAAGCCACCCAACTGGGTGGAACATCTAACAGACTGGGTGGGCAAGCCACCCGACTGGGTGGGCAAGCCACCCCACTGGGTGGGCTAGTCACCCCACTGGGTGGGCTAGTCACCCCACTGGGTGGGCAAGCCATCCCACTGGGTGGGCAAGCCACCCCTATGGGTGGTCAAGCCACCTCACTGGGTGGGCAAGCCACTCCACTAGGTGGGCAAGCCACCCCCATGTGTGGGCAAGCCACCCCACTGGGTGGGCAAGCCATCCCACTGGGTGGGCCAGCCACCCCACTGGGTGGGCAAGCCACCCCTATGGGTGGTCAAGCCACCTCACTGGGTGGGCAAGCCATTCCACTGGGTGAGCAAGCCACCCCACTGGGTGGGCAAGCCACCCCACTGGGTAAGCAAGCCACCCCACTGGGTGGACAAGCAAACTCACTGAGTTGGCAAGCAACCCTACTGGGTGGGCCAGCCACCCCACTGGGTGGGCAAACCACCCCACTAGGTAGGAGAGCCACCCCACTGGGTGGGCAAGCTACCCCACTGGGAGCGCAAGCAACCTCAATGGGCGGGCAAGCCACCTCACTGGGTGGGCAAGCCACCCCACTGGGTGGGCAAGCCACCCCACTGGGTGAGCAAGCCATCCCCCTGGGTGGGCAAGTCATTCCACTGGGTGGGCAAGCTACCCCACTGGGTGGGCAAGCCGACCCCCTGTGTGGGCAAGCTACCCTACTGGGTGGGCAAGCAACCCTACCGGGTGGTCAAGCCACCCAACTGGGTGGAACAGCTAACAGATTGGGTGGGCAAGCCACCCGACTGGGTGGCCAAGCCATCCCACTGGGTGGGCAAGCCATCCCACTGGGTGGGCAAGCCATCCCACTGGGTGGGCAAGCCATCCCACTGGGTGGGCAAGCCACCCCTATGGATGGTCAAGCCACCTCACTGGGTGGGCAAGCCACTCCACTAGGTGAGCAAGCAACCCTACTGGGTGAACAAGCCACCCGACTGGGTGAACAAGCCACCCGACTGGATGGAAAAGCCACCCCACTGGGTGGGCAAGCCACCCCACTGGGTGGGCAAGCCATCCCATTAGGTGGGCAAGCCAACCCAATGGATAGGCAAGGCAGCCCACTGGGTGGGCAAGCAAACTCACTGGGTGGGCAAGCAACTCATCTGGGTGGGCCAGCCACCCCACTGGGTGGGCAAACCACCCCACTAGGTAGGCAAGCCACCCCACTGGGTGGGCATGCTACCCCACTGGAAGCGCAAGCAACCGCACTGGGTGGGCAAGCAACCCTACCGGGTGGGCCAGCCACCCCACTGGGTGGGCATGCTACCCCACTGGGAGCGCAAGCGACCGCACTGGGTGGGCAAGCAACCCTACCGGGTGGGCCAGCCACCCCACTGGGTGGGCAAGCCACCCCACCGGATGGGCAAGCCATCCCACTGGGTGGGCCAGCCACCCGACTAGGTGGGCAAGCCACCCGACTGGGTTGGCAAGCCACCCCACTGGGTGGGCAAGCCATCACACTGGGTGGGCCAACCACCCCTCTGTTTGGGCAAGCCATCCCTATGGGTGGTCAAGCAACCTCACTGGGTGGGCAAGACACTCCACTGGGTGAGCAAGCCACCCCACTGGGTGAACAAGCCACCCCACTGGGTAGGCAAGCCATCCCACTGGGTGGGCAAGCAAACTCACTTAGTGGGCAAGCCATCCTACTGGGTGGGCCAGCCACCCCACTGGGTGGGGAAACCACCCCACTAGAAAGGCAAGCCTCTCCACTGGGTGGGCAAGCCACCCCACTGGAAGAGCAAGCCACCCCACTGGGAGGGCAAGCCACCCCTATGGGTGGTCAAGCCACCTCACTAGGTTGGCAAGCCACCCCAATGGGTCGGCTAGCCACCCCACTGGGTGGGCAAGCCATCCCAGTGGGTGGGCCAGCCATCCCAGTGGGTGGGCCAGCCATCCCACTGGGTGGGCAAGCCACCCCTATGTGTGGTCAAGCCACCCCACTGGGTGGGCAAGCAACTCCACTGGGTGAGCAAGCCACCCGACCAGGTGGGCAAGCCACCCCACTGGGTAGGCAAGCCATCCCATTAGGTGGGTAAGCCAACCCAATGGGTAGGCCAGCCACCCCACTGGGTGGGCAAGCAAACTCACTGGTTGGGCAAGCAACCCATCTGGGTGGGCCAGCCACCCCACTGGGTGGGCAAACCAACCCACTAGGTAGGCAAGCCACCCCACTGGGTGGGCAAGCCACCCCACTGGGAGCGCAAGCAACCTCACTGGGTGGGCAAACAACCTCACTGGTTGGGCAGGCCAACCCACTGGGTGGGCAAGCCACCCCACTGGGTGGACAAGCCACCCCACTGAGTGGACAAGTCACCTCAATGGGTCGGCAAGCCACCCCATTTGGTGGGCAAGCCATCCCGTTGGATGAGCAAGCCTCCCTACTGGGTAGGCAACCCATCTCACGGGGTGGGAAAGCCACCTCACTGGGTGGGCAAGCCACCCAACTGGATGGGCAGGTCATTCCACTGGGTGGGCAAGCTACCCCACTGGGTGGGCATGCCGACCCCCTGTGTGGGCCAGTTACCCTACTGGGTGGGCAAGCAACCCTACCGGGTGGTCAAGCCACCCAACTGGGTGGAACATCTAACAGACTGGGTGGGCCAGCCACCCGACTGGGTGGGCAAGCCAACCCACTGGGTGGGCCAGCCACCCGACTGGGTGGGCAAGCCACCCGACTGGGTGGGCAAGCCACCCCACTGGGTGGGCTAGCCACCCCACTGGGTGGGCAAGCCATCCCACTAGGTGGGCAAGCCACCCCACTGGGTGGGCAAGCCACCCCACTGGGTGGGCAAGCCACCCGACTGGGTGGGCAAGCCACTCCACTGGGTGGGCAAGCCACCCTACTGGGTGAGCAAGCCACCCTACTGGGTGAGCAAGCCACCCCACTGGGTGGGCAAGCCATCCCACTGGGTGGGCAAGCCATCCCACTGGGAGCGCAAGTAACTTCACTGGGTGGGCAAGCCACCCGACTGGATGGGCAAGCCACCCCACTGGGTGGGCAAACCAACCCACTGGGTGAGCAAGCCACCCCACTGGGTGAACAAGCCACCCCACTGGGTGGACAAGCAAACTCACTGAGTTGGCAAGCCACCCCACTGGGTGAACAAGCCACCCCACTGGGTAGGCAAGCCACCTCACTGTTTGGACAAGCAAACTCACAGAGTTGGCAAGCAACCCTACTGGGTGGGCCAGCCACCCCACAGGGTGGGCGAACCACCCCACTAGGTAGGAGAGCCACCCCACTGGGTGGGCAAGCTACCCCACTGGGAGCGCAAGCAACCTCAATATGTGGGCAAGCCACCTCACAGGGTGGGCAAGCCACCCCACTGGGTGGGCAAGCCACCCCACTTGGTGGGCAAGCCACACCTCTTGGTGAGCCAGCCACTCCGTTGGATGGAAAAGACAACCCACTGGGTGGGCAAGCAACTCCACTGGATGAACAAGCAAGCCCACTGTGTGGGAAAGCCACCTCACTGGGTGGGCAAGCCACTCCACTGGGTGAGCAAGCCACCCCACTAGGTGAACAAGCCACCCCACTGGGTAGGCAAGCCACCCCACTGGGTGGACAAGCAAACTCACTGAGTTGGCAAGCCACCCCACTGGGTGAACAAGCCACCCCACTGGGTAGGCAAGTCGTCCCACTGGGTGGGCAAGCAAACTCACTTAGTGGGCAAGCCACCATACTGGGTGGGCCAGCCATCCCACTGGGTGGGCAAGCCACCCCACTGGGTGGTCAAGCCACCCCACTGGGTAGGCAAGCCACCCCACTGGGTGGGCAAGCCACTCCACTGGGTAGGCAAGCCACCCGACTGTGTGAGCAAGCCACTCCACTGGGTGGGCAAGCCACCCTACTGGGTGAGCAAGCCACCCTACTGGGTGAGCAAGCCACCCCACTGGGTGGGCAAGCCATCCCACTGGGTGGGCAAGCCATCCCACTGGGAGCGCAAGTAACTTCAATGGGTGGGCAAGCCACCCGACTGGGTGGGCAAGCCACCCCACTGGGTGGGCAAACCAACTAACTGGGTGAGCAAGCCACCCCACTGGGTGAACAAGCCACCCCACTGGGTAGGCAAGCCACCCCACTTAGTGGTAAAGCAAACTCACTGAGTTGGCAAGCCACCCCACTGGGTGAACAAGCCACCCCACTGGGTAGGCAAGCCACCCCACTGTGCGGACAAGCAAACTCACAGAGTTGGCAAGCAACCCTACTGGGTGGGCCAGCCACCCCACAGGGTGGGCAAGCCACCCCACTAGGTAGGAGAGCCACCCCACTGGGTGGGCAAGCTACCCCACTGGGAGCACAAGCAACCTCAATATGTGGGCAAGCCACCTCACTGGGTGGGCAAGCCACCCCACTGGGTGGGCAAGCCACCCCACTTGGTGGGCAAGCCACCCCACTGGGTGAACAAGCCACCCCACTGGGGGAACAAGCCACCCCACTGGGTAGGCAAGCTACCCTACTGAGAGCGCAAGCAAACTCACTGAGTTGGCAAGCAACCCTACTGGGTGGGCAAGCCACCCGACTGGGTGGGCAAGCCACCCCACTGGGTGGGCTAGCCAACCCACTGAGTGGGCAAGCCATCCCACTGGGTGGGCAAGCTTCCCCACTGGGTGGGCAAGCCACCCTCCTGTGTGGGCAAGCTACCCTACTGGGTGGGCAAGCAACCCTACCGGGTGGTCAAGCAACCCCACTGGGTTGAACAGCTAACAGACTGGGTGGGCAAGCCACCCGAGTTGGTGGGCAAGCCACCCCTATGGGTGGTCAAGCCACTCCACTGGGTGGGTAAGCCACTCCACTGGGTGAGCAAGCAACCCTACTGGGTGGGTAAGCCACTCCACTGGGTGAACAAGCCACCCGACTGGGTGGGCAAGCAACCCCACTGGTTGGGCAAGCCACTTCACTGGGTGGGCAAGCCATCCCATTAGGTGGGTAAGCCACCCCAACGGGTGAGCAAGCCATCCCCCTGGGTGGGCAAGCCATCCCACTGGGTGGGCAAGCTACCCTACTGGGTGGGCAAGCAACTCTACCGGGTGGTCAAGCAACCCCACTGGGTTGAACAGCTAACAGACTGGGTGGGCAAGCCACCCGAGAGGGTGGGCAAGCCACCCCACTGGGTGGGCTAGCCACCTCACTGGGTGGGCAAGCCATCCCACTGGTAGGGCAAGCCACCCCTATGGGTGGTCAAGCAACCTCACTGGGTGGGCAAGACACTCCACTGAGTGAGCAAGCCACCCCACTGGGTGAACAAGCCACCCCACTGGGTGGGCAAGCCACCCCACTAGGTAAGAGAGCCACCCCACTGGGTGGGCAAGCTACCCCACTGGGAGCACAAGCAACCTCAATATGTGGGCAAGCCACCTCACTGGGTGGGCAAGCCACCCCACTGGGTGGGCTAGCCACCCCACTGGGTGGGCAAGCCATCCCACTGGGTGGGCAAGCCACCCCACTGGGTGGGCAAGAAACCACACTTGGAGGGCAAGCCATCCCAATGTCTGGGCAAGCCATCCCACTGGGTGGTCGAGCCACCCCACTGGGTGAGCAAGCCACCCCTATGGGTGGTCAAGCCACCTCACTGGGTGGGCAAGCAACTCCATTGGGTGAGCAAGCAACCCCACTGGGTATACAAGCCACCCGACCGGGTGGGCAAGCCACCCCACTGGGTAGGCAAGCCATCCTACTAGGTGGGAAAGCCACCCCACTGGGTGGGCAAGCAAACTCACTGGGGGGGGCAAGCAACCTTTCTGGGTGGGCCAGCCACCCCACTGGGTGGGCAAACCACCCCACCAGGTAGGCAAGCCACCCCACTGGGTGGGCCAGCCAACCAACTGGGAGCGCAAGCAACTTCACTTGGTGGGCAGCAGGTTGCACAAGCAACCTCAATATGTGGGCAAGCCACCTCACTGGGTGGGTTATCAACCCCACTGGGTGGGCAAGCCACCCCTTTGGGTGGTCAAGCCACCTCACTGGGTGGGCAAGCCACTCCACTGGGTGAGCAAGCCACCCCACTGGGTGAACAAGCCATCCCGCTGGGTAGGCAAGCCA
>STHB01028011.1:0-10977 GCA_018908115.1 Anopheles rivulorum
CAAAACAAAACCAACACCACACCAGCGTCGAGTGGGAACACCCTTTTTGCCGCCACTTTTAAAATTGGTTGGCTGCATCCGAACAAACTGCATCGATATGGTTTGGTGCACGGTACACAACGACGGAGCGGATGAGGAATTTGGGATAAAAATCGACACATCGAGGATCGTAAAATTTTATGACTATTTTTTTGAAAAACAACACTCCAACGAGACTTCGGCTCGATCGGCTGGGCCGGGAGGGTTGAAATACTTTCAATCACTTCCCCGCGACAGCGGATTTGTGCCTGGTGGTAGTTTATCAATCTGCACGAGCACGAACGATCCACCACAGTCAGTGTTGGGTTTTAGTCAATTTAGAAATATGAAAACATTTTGTGAAAAATGTTAATCCTTCACCCTGGCCACGGACTGGCACGTTTCGCTCGAAAGGGGTTTTTTTTTTGGTGTGTCGAGAGTTTATGACTCTTTATGACACCACGCGGTCGGCGGGCAACTAAACGGACGACAAAAACAACAGCTGTTGCCGATGGTGTGCTGCGGCTTCATGTTCATCTCGAGAGGATGCCAGACTCTTTGTGCTAGATGCAATTGAAAGCGCATCACAAATCAACGTGCGTGCGCGAGTGTATGTGCTTCAAATGTGGGATTGCATGCGTGTTGAGCACGAAATGAACACAAATTATCCAGTTCCCCAAAAACCCATCCGCGACCGAGGGTTAGTGGCGATGTCGTACGCGAAAGGTTAAACACCGTTTCTGTGAAAATTTATTTCCACTCGCGCTGGTTAGCGTGCCCGGTTGCTAGGTTACGGCATGTTTCCACACGCTCAGCTGCGAGGTTTTCGCTTCGTTCCGGAACTAGTGAGCGGATTTATGGATTTATGGAGGCCCAACGGTCTGCACTTACCACGGTGCTCAAACAACCCAACCCGAACAACCCGAGCCGATTATGCTTGGCGTAGCAGAGGCTGAGCATGTGTGGACGGACCCACATCGCATGACCGTGTGGACGAGTGTGGCTTCCGATCCATCTTCCGGAACAGGTGGGAACATATTGTGGCAAACGTTCTTCTTCAAATTTTCCTCTAACCTAATTTCGCTCCCCCAGGCAGCAGATGGTGGCGTTGCGTTGCCCTCCTAACCTCTCCATACGAGTGGCAGCAATTCAATCAAAAATGATAAACGGCACCACGAACAAAACCAGGGAATTGGTGTTAGCGTGTTTTATGTGCTCTCTCTTGTTCCATTTTTTTTCCTGGAGACATATCATCCAGGCGAACGGGCGCGACAAAAGTGACAGAGAAGCTGTTAAACAGGCAATTTAGAGGACTTTGCTGGTAAGCAATTGCATACCTTTAGGCGATTTTTGAATGCGAAAACAAACCATATGATTTGTTCCTAAATTTATGCAATTCATATTACAAAAAGTACCATTTTAACAAGTCTTTCGCTTGCGTTTCTTTACAAAACCCTAAAACGCGACCTAAATATGATCCTTTTAGTGGGGCTTCCGCGTTTTGTTAAGTTCTACAATAAGCAAGACACACATAGGCGCAAGGACACAATCGCGATTACAGGTTGGTAAGACGATTTCCACGGCAACAGACCCGTTTGTTGTGTGTCAGCGGTTGTGTCGGTTGCCGTGAAAAATTGGAAAATGTGATCGCTTATATTCTCATCACCGTGTCGCCGAGAAGCCACACACAGTACGGCGTGCGCTGTTCTAGTGTTTTTTTTTCGCCATCATTTATCATTTTCTATCGTCCATCTGCACCCACATACACGCGCGCTCGTCCTAGAGATTGTGTGCTCAATCGTCTATTGAATGTTCCACCAAATAAATAAGAAAAGCAGGAAAATAGAAAAGAACTACACACGTACACACACAGGTAGGTGAAACAAGCGCCAGTAAAAGGTAAAAAATACACAACGACAATCGACCACATCCTCCCGAAAACACGGGGAATCACTTACCAATGCTTAGTCATGAAGAAAATTGGAGATTCCTTGGTTTTGGGCAGAAGGTTCAGGAAAGATGCGCTGGATCAGAAAAGAGAGCATGATCTCGCTTTCGTTTTCATTTCTTGCATGCCACCTTCACTTCTGAGGCAGCTTTAACAAAATCGAAACTCCCCAATTCCCCAATGGGTAGACGAGTGGCCACAAAAACCGCACCAAAATAGACCCAATCCACAATGGAACGGATCGGATCGGTACTTCCGTTGGAGCACTTAATCCGATTTTCACTCAGCTAATCACCGCTAAACTTGCGCCCTCTTGGAACTTCAAAACTAATCCTTTCTGTCGCTGATGTCGGTGTTATCGATTGCGAAGTTGATATAGCTTCGGCAAGAGCGGCGAGAGCGGTGTTCCGGTTCCGGCAATCTGCCACACACACACACACACACACAACAGGTCTTGTCCGACACGCGCTTGAAAAAGCGAACGTTCACGACGACGACGACGACGGAAGCTGAGACCAACAAATTGAGGTTAGCGAACCGTGTTATCCTTTCCACCGAAAGGTGGGAAAAGTTTCGGGCAGCATTTCGATTGACATTGAAATATAATCGAGCGCGTTCGCATTGGGCACGCGCGGCCAGAAATAAAAGCTTTATAAAACATGGGTGCGACCTTACACGCCTGTATCCCAGCCCGATGGCGTTTGCCCTGAGCTGTAAAACAAAAACACACAGCAAATGTTGGCACGATCATTCACCGGTCAGGTGTGAAGTGTTGTGCAGAAGAGAGGACAAACATCAACCAAATCTATTATAAAACTAAATCGGTTTCCTTTTGTTTTGCTTCTCTTTAGTTTTTCCACGCATCGCTGGGTAGTTGCGTTTGGCTCCTTGAGCGTTTGAAGACATTGAAACTACGGCAACGCTGGAAACCTGTAACTTTTCAATCAATCACAAACAAATGTACACGACTAAACGGAACTATCCATGTACAACACGCAACTTTAACGGGCTTTATATTTTATCACTTTATGACGGTACATGCGCATGGGGCCCCACGGGAAGGTTTTATGGAGAGCGTATGCGTATGCTCGTTCCGTATATGGTACGATCAATCGATCATGACGAGGGATCGCTTGGAAGGAGCACGAGACAAGTGCAGTCTTCGCCGCTCAAGGTTATACTTTCAGCGACAGTTACGAATGGACACACATTTAACGTCTTTAAGCTTGCTGTAGTCCTCGTTAGGGGGAAAAAAGGCGTATAATCGTATGACACCAAACGCTACAACGTTCAAGCCAGGCGACCGATAAGAGGGTACGAGGATAAGACAATTTTACAGCCAGAAACCAATAATGGACGACAGCACGGCGCACGTTTCGTTAAATGGTTCAAGCAAGCGCACTGAACCGCAACGGTCGTGCAACATCATCGCTGAAGGTCGCAAAACACTTGCCGTGTTCCCCCTTTTCTTAAAGGTGACCGAAACTCCAGAGACTTGGCTCGTGCGACGGATCGCGTGCCTGTACAACTCTTTGGAGATGTGCCTGAAGAAAGTGGCCAAGTACCAACTCTTCTCTGCTAGAGCGCTGGCCGAGTAGTAGTAATAAACCGTTTACCAAAACTGAACTACATCAGAGTGCATCATATTCATAAGCGCAATTGTGCAAGCTGCAACACGACAACACACACGATTGCACAAAGCGTCGCACTAGCTGTCCGTTACTTCCCGTTCGAAGCCGGCCGCGTGTGTGTGGCACGTGAATGAATAAATTAAAGACTTCCCTACCGGTTTTGTTTTGTTTTTTGTTGTTTTGCTTCACAACGCTTTTCTGGCGCTCCTTCTGGTGACCGAAAAATAATTAAAAACGTATAAATGCTTCAAGTGGCGGAAAGGCTTAAGAATAGTAATAACAACAAATAATGAGGACGGTGATGGGTAAGGTAACGCAGGTACGCACCTGTGTGAAGTACGATGGTAGAACGCAGCGCTGATCGTCCAGACGTGAGCATTGGACGCGTTCGAGCAGCTCGAACAGATCATGTGTTGCACCGCGCAACCGATCCGGGCTCGTGGTGGCGCTCTTGCTGCTCGGTGCATTCGTCGCCGCGGACAGACCATTCTGTTTCGCGTTTGCCGCTGCCGTCGTCCACCCGCCCATATGTTGACGCCTGCCGAAATTGAACAGAGAGAGAGAGAGAGAAAGAGAAAACAGTGAGTCAATTATAAGCGCACCGGTTTTAATGTGATATTAATTATGTTTTATCTACGATGGGTTACAGCTTAAATCCACCACCACCATCACACGTTACCGAAACTACTGCGTACGACGTGCCGGCGTCTACTGCCACCATATCGGATCCTACCCCTTACGGATCAATGTCAACCGGCCAACCCGGCTTCAGTGTTTAAGCCAGCAGTTTTAACTGGCAATGATTGATCGTGTTTTTCTTCTCCGCACACAGACGCAACAACCAACCAAACCGCCTGGCTGACTAATTGCTGTTTCGGTACGAGTTTGGTGGCCGTTTTGTAGGGCTGCAGTTGCAGAAACTGGTTCCAAGCGTTAGCTTTACTTCAGATGGAGATCATTACAACTACATCAACCCACTCAAAAAAAAAAAAAACAAAAAATTATAAGCGCCTTACTAGCGCTCGGTGTATTGGATTAGAACAAATTAATTTAATCGCATCCAAAAACACACCCCCTTTCATTTTTTTGTTTTTGGGGCCGATCTTTCTATGTGATCATTATTTGTTGACAGCCTTAACTGAATCCGGTGGGTGACACACACACACACGCACACAATTAATGACCATTTACCGATGCTGATTAATTGTTGCAAACGCGCACCACCCTCTCGGATGTGAGTGATTATTTTGAAAAAGAAAAGCACTGGCCCGCTGCAAGATATTTGCTGCAAAACATTAATCGCACCAAACATGGTACGACTGCAACTGGTTGCAGCGATGGCCATCAGTAGCAACAGCAGCAACATCACAAGTGTAACAAAATGCGACTTTAATTGGTGCGATGTATGACGTATGGGTGGCGTTGGCGGAGAAACTTCATTGTGCGTTTAGAGGGTGCCTCCCTAACAAGCCCGCCTGATTGATGGTGTTTTGATAAGTGCAAAACACGGTAGCCAGCATTAAACGATAGGGGCATTAATTTCAATAATAGAAGCATTAATAAAGCGTATGATTAATTTGTATCCACTTTTTTTTCTCTTTAAGGGGTGATTTGTATTTACGATACGATACAACGCATGATACAAAACATCATGGTGTATTATTGTAATGTCCACTGAACGTACCACCATTATTTTTACAACCATAAAGTGTCCGAACAGTCCAAAAATCCGTTAATCCCTCTTAAGCATTCATTATCGAAGGTGTAATAAAGTTCAGAACTCAATCCTTGATGCCACCCTTCCGCGAGCGGAGCAGAGCATGCACTCACACACAGACGAAGTTCGAGCATCATCGAGTAAATCCTGTCCAAATTAAGTCCAGCGCAGTGTCGTGTCAGGACGTGACAATATCCCAAATAAAAAAAGAGCCCACTCGAACCTGAACAACAACAACAACAACAACAACACCGGACCTGTTTATTATTGTTGATGTTGTTGCTGTCAGTTGCGTAGCTCGTGTGAGTGTATGCAAGTGTGTGTGTGTGTGTGTGATTTATTCATAATCAACATAAGAGCGATGATGACAAGATGATTTATGCACGCATTGTGCTACACCCCGCCCGGCCTGGCGCATCGGACACCCTTCCACGTGTGCGGCTGTCTGTCCGTCTGTCGGAGAGGGAAGCTGAGCTGCTGAAGGACATTCAGCGTCCGACTTTGGCTGGTGTGTAAGCCAGTTGTAATGCACGCCGTAAGTGAGCATCGTCCCTCTTTTAGGAAAGGTGGTCGAGTTTGTATGTGAGGCTAGAATTGAAAAAAAAAAAACAATTTTGTCCCTCTTTTTTTTAAACACCCAAACACAACCAGGGGAGTTTGCAGTTGCAGCGTGATGCAAATAGATCATTTTGTGTTTGAAAGCAAACAGAAGAGCAATTTTCATAATCACCACCACACCACGTGTTGTGTTGCATCCTTTTTTTGTTGTTGCTACTATTCCATCCCGCCATATACCCCCGTGTTGGTCAAAATAAGGCGAATGTGCGACCTACTGCTGTGCGGCGTGAACGCACAGGAAAGCAACGAGACAAAAGTGAACATCGCTTGCATATTTGGAAATACGATCCCGACGCCGTGGTCCTTCAGGTGCAAGGGTGGTACAGGGAAAAAATCTCACCCGAGCCACACAAAATGGCTAATGAAATTCAATTCATGCCGAACGCCAATCATAACCCTATCCACCCGTGCGGACCCGTGCTAGAAGAGAATATTTTATTTCTGTTTCGTTTCTCTCGTTCCTCTTTATTTTCTGAAGGCTCCGACACACATCCAGACAACTGATAACTTTCCGTGAATTTTCCATTCTGTTTGTTATGCGTTCGAGGAATGGTTTTTTTTTCCTCCCTTGTTGTATTTCATTCCGACTTTCCGACCGGTCACTCAGGACACTGAAGTGGGCGCATGTTTGAAACGGGTCGAGAGCATCCATTCCTCGGACAGGTCGGTTTTCTGGTCTGGGTCGGTTTGATGTTGGTTTATGCTTGGTGCAGGGTTCCCTTCCACTTCGCCTGCCTGTTCGTCAGTCCTCCTCGTCCAGCTATTCATGATGCATTCGAGCAAGATCATCTGCATATTTTGAAGTGCACTCGGGGTGTGTGTGTGTGTGTGTGTAGACTTGTGGAGTATGCATAGCTGCTACTATCATTTTGCTTCATCGCTTTTCACCGTGACCATTGGAGGAGGTAAATCCCAATGTTGCGACGTAGAATTTCCCTGGATTCTCTCTCTCTCTCTCTTAGCTCCATTCATTCATACGCATCTCACGGACCACCAGCCGGGAAGTGGGTGGGATGCAGAACACCGGGGACGCCTGTATTCGTTGTGCACTGTTGCGTAACAACCGGGTCAGTACTGGGGATTTAACCGATTTATCAGCCCGGTCCGGTTTAGTGCAATGGCTCCAAAATGGGAACTACCAATGGGAGCTTGGGAATATTCAAATCTGTTTCCCATCGCCGGACTGACAGGCGGCTGCAGAGCGGTTTAGCATCATCCCTGCTGCTGCTGGACTGCTGGACCGATGACCGCCCAAACCCAAACGTACGAAACGAAGCGAATGCAACTGACAACCAGCACATTCAGGAGGTAAATACAAATGGACAGCCCTGTGTGTTCTACCAACCTTTTCTCAAACCACCCCTAGTTTGCCTCCTCGCCCGATTGTACCGGAAGTGTGTAGTACTTGCTCACTTTCTGTGATTGTTTGCAAAATTTATCTCAACCCTTCAAACGAGCGGGTCCGTTTTTTTGTGTTGCGTTTTTTTTCTCCCCCTTGCACCATAAATACGCAAGCCGGGTGTTGACTGAGTCGACCGGGCTTTGACATTATCCGAAACTAAATCACAATCACCGTGGCCTGTCTCTGCTTGCTGCCTTGCTTTAAAGGTGTTTCGCCATGGCATGTATGATGGCAAACAAAACAAAATATTTTCCCAAATAGAATTGTTTATTGGAGTGGAATTTAATACTGATTTGAATTCTAAGTGCGAGTGCGTTCGGTGTGCATTCAATGCAACTGCCCGACTTGCAACTGCTTTTGCAATCAATTTCATTCGCCCATAAAATATAAAATATGTTTAAAATTTTAGCATAATTTAGTAATTTAAAGGATGTAAATTAAGGCGTACTACCAGTCCCTCTCAAGCGACTGTTTAGGTGCCTTTTTTTAAAAAGAACCAATTCATCCCTGTTCCCGCTCTCGATGCTACTCTTGACATTATGGGACACCCCACATGTAAGTTTGTCCTGTCCTGCATCAAACTTGGTCCGATACAAACAACCCAATGCTGGAGTGTCGGGTGTGCGTGTCAGCCTTCTTCTGCTGATTTGCATTTGATGTACGTTTCAAAATGAACTTTTTAATTTCCACTGATCCAATCTAAACACCATCTCGGTCTGTCGATGATGGCACGACCCAACCTGGCGACCCTTCATTCGGGATGTACGATCGGAGGGTTACCGGCTGTCCCGTTTGCATAAACTGTTTTGCATAAATCCAGCACTGGCGGGGAGATTTTTTTGTTCGGGGAAATGTGCAATAACAATTTGGTAAAAAGGATGCATTCAGCGCTTGTTTTTCTAAAATTATTTTTTGGTAGCCTAATGCACCAACATTCATTGCAATGTGCATGCGCTTAAACAAATAAAGCGAGCGTGCGCCTGGATGTCACTGTTTTCGGTTGAGGATCGAACTGCAATTCAATAGTGAACACACAAAAAATAGGTGTAACAGATCAATTTCTAGATAAACAAAGCCAGTAGCATTAAATTAACCAACCACCCTAGGAGGATTAATCTTCAACATGATTTGACTTTTACTCTTTTTTTTGGTTTGATGCTTGTTTCTTTTCTATTTGAAATTATTAAAAACAAAACTTAATTAAAAAATTATACAGTTGATTGTCTTCGATTCGATCGGAAATGTATTTTTTGTTTCAGTTTTGCTCTCCAACCAACCGGTTGGTGTTCAATTTGTCTAATCTGCTCTACCTATTCGGCACATTCCTGTATTTTTTTCTTCGTTTGCTGTCTGTTTGGTGGCCAGCTTTAGGTCGCTTAGCACCCTAAGCTACCTGGTGGGAGGTGTGATGAAATTTTCCCAATCCGAATCCGAGATAATCTCTTCATTCTATCTATTCTTTGACCGTCACCGGGTGGCACGAGCTCATCCGACACCCCATCGTTTCGGCGATGCCGGAAGAGTTCCAGGATTGATGTGGTAGATTTTTTTTAATATACACACACACACACACACACACACACACACAGACATGCACGCACGCAAGCATGAGGATTTATACCCATCCCCGAGCAAGGACTTCGATGTAAAGGGGCACGACGCTTTGCGCCCAACGTTCGGGTTTGCGCGTTCGCCCTCGAACCGTTGAATGAGTTCAGCCGTTACGGTTGGGTGAACTGATTGAAACGTAACGCGCGTTACGACGGCGATCACGCTGCGGCACGGCTGTGTACGAATGACGCGCACCAGAGCCGACCGTGGCCTCGAAGATGAGTGCGAGGTTATGCGCGTACGCGCGCTACACACACGTCCCCACACAAATCGTCGATTGTGTGCACGTTTGATTTTAATTTAATTATTTTTACGCTACACCGTTGACTGGTGTACTTGCTGAACCGGTCTTCTAGTGGTGGTCGTCGGTGTACTGCAGCTCATAAGTAAAGTTGACTTCCGTTTTCCCGCTCGTGTGATGTGAGGAACTGCTCATAAGAATTACATCAGCTGAGAAATATTGTTCTATCTAACCAATCCAATCGTTTTAGACGACCCAGCTCATCTTACAGGGCTTTCAAGTTGAACTGATAAAAATGTAGCAATTTCTGGATTCTGTTCAAGTTGAACTAGAATTTTGACGCGGAAGATCACACTGAAGGATTCCACATTCGAGTTCAACTTGAATAAAATCCAGAAATGATTCTGATTTTACTATCTTAGCACCAAAACCCTGCCAATCTACTCGATCGTTGTAATTGTATCTTACCACGGTGAGGATGAAAAATCCATAATTCAACCCTTGTTTGTCGATCGATACGCTAAAGGTTGCACACCGAACCATGGTGCTGCTGACCTGGTTAAACACATAAACGTACCAAGCGCAATTAAACACACAAACACCGCACTAAATCCTCATCAATGGCAAATGATTTAACCTTCGGCTGAACCGATCGGCCGAGCCGATGCCGAGATTTGAAATTTAAATAATTGTGCCATAAACCATCAGTCGTAGAAACGGGATTTACCATCCCGCAAAGTGGAAGGAAATATTCCACCATCGGAGCAGAAGGATAATAATTAAAACCATATGGCCAATGCCATAAACATGCCAGGGTCATCATCCACGGCGCTTAAAGTCGGTGGGGTGATTGTAAAATTCTTTTTTTTTTCTACATAACCACACAGACAGAAGGAAAAGGAAAATATTTGCAATCACGGTTGAGTTGGCGAGTCGAGAAACTGATTAGCGAGAGAGTATTACGACTAAAAGGGAATGATTATTTATTCTCGAATGGTTTATGTTGTTGTTCCGTGTGGTTCCACACATTCCCATACCAGTGTCACCTTTTGTTCCCACTGTTATGGGTTGGGATGTATGTAAACTTTTGCACAAACGGAAATCGATTTACCATTAACTATTCGTGCGACGATCACGCGGAGCGGATGCACGGATCATGTAAACAAAAATATTGCGGTTTGTCTATCTGCATTTTCCCACCACTGCATCGGGGGTTGATGTGCAATCTAACCGCACCACAAAACGCTAAACGTGTAGAGTCCCTCTCCATTTTGGCATCCGAAGGCAAAGAATCACCAAACACCAAACAAGAAGGATGCATCATTATCGTGCATCTTGCATCTTGCATTCTGCCGAAGCCTATCCCGGCGGGAGGTGGATGTATTTCTTCTTCCCCTTTTCTTAGCATAATAGTTCATAAACCTCACGATAATAACAATAAAAATTCGACACAACACATATCGATCGGTAACTCAAAAGCGAATTCTCGGTTCCCGTTGCCAAGGGGTTGGCCGATTAATGATGTGCGTCTTACGTCACCGTGCCGAAGAAAACGAGACAAGAAACAACGAGGGCAGGAAGAAATGATCCGAAAATAAAGGAACCAAACGGAAACCATATTCTTAGCTCCCTTCCCTTCGTTCTTTTTCCCTTTGCAATTCTGGTGAAGCCGGCCAAGCGAACGAACGGAGTTTTCATGCTACTTCATCATTTATCACCTGCAAAACACAAATTCATAATCATTAGCATCGTCGTTGTCGTCGTCATCGGCGTGGAAGTAAAATCGCATCA